>PVLC010005945.1:60637-72844 GCA_004027655.1 Graphiurus murinus
GGAGGAGGAGGAGGAGGAGGAGGAGGAGGAGGAGGAGGAGGAAAGATATCTCAGACCCAGCTGGAAGAGACATTGTAGTAAAGCAATATAAGAACAGTACCTTTGAGCTCTGGCATAAAAAAGGGTTGTTTTTTTATTTTCATTTACTTAGTTTTTTGCGAAAGTGCCGGGGAGATATATCATGTGATTCGACCCCAGGGCGTCTCCTTCCCCTTTTGCCAACTCCCCTCCCCCTGAAAAAAAGCTAGAGGTGTGCAGCGGAAAGAGACGCTCCTTCCGCTCCTTACAAACTAATAGCATAATTAATTATGTCCAGCAGCGGTAGCCAGAGCTCCTAGTCAATGAGTAAACACATCCTCATTCTCTTCATCATCCAATCAAAAAGACCCATTGCCCTGATTTTGGAAAATATTGCCAAATAAATCTCATTATTATCAGAAGTCTTAATTTGGCATTCTGAGTCTTGTGTGTCTTGGTTCCAGAGACTGAAGATAGAAAAGATGAAGTCCTATTAAAAGGGAAGAAATTGAAGTAGCTCTCGGAAGGTGAAGTATTTCTGTAGAGGTTTTAAAATTGAAATATTATGTCAAGGAACTTCACTAGCTTAAAATGTTCCAAAAGTTTTAACAGTTAATTAAACAAGAAATCCTCCCAGAGTCTTCGTAGCCATCTGCCCCCCAACTCCCACCCTTTTTCCCACCCCTCCTTCCCTTTAAAGCCAGAACAATACCCAGAATGAGGTATTTTAAGATTGCTTTACCAGGATACTTTCTTGTTCTGTATATTTTTACGGACTTGCCAGATATAGAATGTCTGGATCTAGTTCCCAACTGATAGATATAATTTACTCCATCTTTGTACCTGTCTAGCATGTGGTAAAAATAAGTACCAGATATAGGTTATAGGAAATTAGTACATTTTGAAACATGAAGTGATTTGTTTTTATCTTTTTCTTTGGGGAAAAAAGAATCAGCCAAAAATACCTAGAGAATCAGGAAAAAAAGAAAAGCTAAAGAGCAAAGTATTTAACAAACACTCCCCTCCAAGCCAGAATAACTAGCAGCTCAAAGAAAAGCATGTGATCCCTTCATGCTTTAAAACTTGTGGTCATGCTGAGGCTAAAAGCTAAGAGCTTGTGACCCCGCAACCCTATCCCCTCCCCCAGACCACAGCTCAAGGCTTAAGGCTCCAGTCTCCCACCAGGCTCCTGTTTGCTCCCAGTATTGTGGGACAAACAATACTTTGGCATTCTACAAAATAAAGGAGCCACAACTCCTAGCCCCCAGTTAGATTATTTACATCCAGATTGACCAATGTGTGTGTATGTATATACGTATTCATATATATATATACGTATGTATATATATACGTTATATATATATACATACGTATATATATATAACGTATATATACATGAATATATATTCATATATACGTATATATATATATATATATATATATATATATATCCTATAGAACATGTGCCTACACAGAAGCCCAGATGTTCTATAAGATTGTGTAAGATATGTATGAAAACTTGCCAAAAGGAAGGACCAGTTACCTTACCTACACCTAGGAATTCTCACAATTTTAAATTCTCACCACTATTTTGAATTTACAGTGGATTAAAATAAAAGATACCCAGCAAAGTATCCTACCCAAAATAAAGACACTTTGAGCTTCTTTCTGCCTGAAAAGAGTAGGCCAGATTCTTTTGTATTGACCTTTCTAGACTTAATTGTGTTATATAAAGCAGTAATCTCAAGTAGTTTGGGTTTTAACACCTTTAAAAATACTAGTAATTGACATTTTACCCAGTTGAGAAATCATTACATTTGATTTAGAAATAATATTAAGTGGCTCTGTTAAACCTAATGATTTGTATCTTAGTACAAAAAGGTCCCCATAGAAACCAGAAAGTAATTTAAAAGTATTATGTTCTTCACACAACTAGAATACAGCTTTTGTTCTATATGTATTTACCACTTTAAATTTTTGGACTACACTTGCAGTTAAGGTCTCCTACATGCTCGTTTAGCTCAGGATCAGAAATTCAGTGTACTACTAAAATTATGTGTTTCTATGCATTTATGTAATTCTATGTTCATGTGTATGCCCATGAGGCCTAAAACAAAGCCAAAAGATCAGAACAGTCACTGAACAAAATGGGGGTGGGGAAAGGATTCTAAGGAGAAAATATTTCAAATGCTGTTTTGCTATTTGACCCTAGAGCAAGAACTGGGATTTTATTATTATCCTATAAAACTGGTCTTCACTAACTATGGGATTTTTAAAAACTAAATATCCTTCTATTTACGGACATTGTGCAGTTTTTGAACAAATCAACTTTGTTTGGAATGGCAAGAACATTAACCAAATGGACCTGAAAATTTTATGATTATTTTGGTTACCGAGGCTTAAGTTGTTTATGAAAAATTATGTCAGCAAAACAAAGAAAAAAATTAAAGTTAATAGTGAACCCTTGAATGCCATTTCTATGCAATAGTGTATACCAACATAAATCATGTGAATGAAATAAACAATAAACCTTCAACTAAACAGTCAATGTGAATTTAGGTATCAAAATTTAGGTATCAAACATTTATGCCATGATAAAAGCAGAAAATTTCGCCAATTCAACACATACAATTAATATAATTTGGTTTAAAAATGTAGAAAGTAAAATATATTTATGCACTCTCAAAGAAGTGGAATGACTTTCTGAAATACAAATCCATTTAAATACACAATTTATTAAATTTCATTTGCAAATAAACTTTACTTTTAAAAACTGATCTTTGCTAACTTTAATTTTTAGAACAATCAATATTACAGTATTTATAAATACCTCTCATTTTTATTAGTTAATCTTACAGTAGAATAATCAGATCTTGCTCAATTCAGATGGGGCATGTTGATACTAGTCCTTACAACATGGAACTAGTTTTGTTAATATGTGATCCTTTAGAGTTACACTCTTCTATAGATCTTTGCTTCTCTTAGTAGTATGTTAAAAAGTTTCCTGGCACTAACAACTGCTTTTCTTTACAGGTTGAGTATTTTAAGCCAAAATAATTATGCTAATATTTAAAAGATAACCTGCTTTCCATCCATGGAAAAATTGTTTCTCAAATTAATTCTACCTTGAGAAAAGACTTAGCAGACATTAAAGTGATTCACTATTAAAACTAAATAGTGTTAAAGGTATTTTTACACTCTGAAACACTTTGATTTTCCTGTTTATGTGACCTTAGAAGTGGAACTTCTGGTATTACAAACCATAAAATTGCTAGCATACTGTCAAAGAAAAAGCTATAAATCAGAAATGTTTTACACATAATTACTTATTTATTAAATTTTTCTTCTTTGCACCATTATACATTTCCTAGGTGAAAAAAAACTGTCATAATATAGAAAATGATAAAAGATAAAGTTTTATATTCAAGACAGTCTTCAAAAATGTATCTACCATAATAACGTTTTTCTTCTAAAGTAAGTAAATCATGATATTAAAATTAAGCAATTATTTAATAATCTTATGCCCATATGTTTATTGTTTGAAAAGGTCCTGATTAAGAAAGGAAAACTTTGGGTGGCAATTATGAACTTAAAGTTAAGTCGTTTAATATTCTCTCTGCTATAACTGCAGTAAAGCAGGATAATCTACTACAACCTATGTGGAAAAATTACAATGGCATTTTTAGACTCTCTTCCTCCTCAAAGATAACATTTATCCTCAGCTTGGTCGATCTCACTGCTAGGCTTAGAGATTCTCTTTAACTATCTCCTGATTTCGGATTGCTGAAGGAAGTAGAACTATTGTCTTGGCTTTTTCATGCTGAGGAGGAAGTCACAGTTAAATGTGTTGAATTATCCAAATGCCTGAAAGAACGGCACTGAAAGCTTGGAACAACCTAAATAATAGAACTAACACTTGCTGGAAAGGGGAATATTTCAACAGACACATCCTACAGAGGACATATACACTTAAAAATGGAGATTGTTCTCTAAAACAAAATCTAGCTGACTTGAAATTTTTGAAAGGATGTCTAAGTCAGCAGGAAAAGTAATGATTTAGAAATCAAAGTTGGAAAGACAGTTTTATTATTTAAAATCACGTAATTTACGACTCTACTTGGACTTCTGTGTATATTTTTATTCTTTCAGAAAAGAGTGCTATATCCCTATCATCCCACACTTTTTAAAGTCCTCATGAATTTTACTACTTTGAAACTTTACTCCTTAAATTTAAAAATAATTAACATCATTAAGACAAAGAGCTCCTTTATAGCTTTAGTAATTCCGTTTCTATAGCTGCTACTTATTAAAGCATCTTAAGAATTAAGACAGTTTATGTGTGAGAAGACAAAACCAAAAAGAAAATAGGGAAGTTATGATTCAAGTACCAGTTGCATATTTATAAATGTTTATATCAAATTGATAGACTTGCTGAATGAAATAGCATTATTCTAGAATGTGTTTTAAGTATTTAAGAACTAGATATTTAAGAAGCAAGCATGACATGCTTGTATGAATTAGGAAGTAAATTCTACTACACTATGTTAAACTGTTTAAATTTTCTATAATTAATTAACTAGACCAAAGTTCAATGTTTCCTTGGACGATATCAAGGCTAATAAACAAAACCATTTTAAATATAGAGTCTGCTTGTTGATTTTGGAGAAACAGCAGGATAAATAACCTTAGTGAATATCTAGGGTTAAATTATATCTTTGGAATGCAACACTTGACTAATCTATATATCCTTTCATAGTAATTTCATTTGCAACTTTGCTTTCAAGATCACTTTAAACGAAAGCATGGTAACTTGTAAACGTTAACAGCCTTCAGACCCAATTCTACGGTTTTTTTTCTAGGCTTTTACCTCCTCCTGTCCCCTGTACAGGGGATTGAATCCTGGGGAATTCTACCACTGAGCTATATTACCAGCACTTTTTATTTTTATTTTGAGACAGGGTCTTATTAAGTTACTGAGGGAACTTTGGATCCCCCTGCCTTATCCTCCCAAGTATCTGAGATTGCAGGCATGTGCAATCATGCCTGGCTTTCTTTTATTCATAAATTACCTAAGGTCATATTTTCTTCATGCAAAGATAATAATGGTGATTGCTAATAATAATAATAATAGTAATAGTAGTAGTGGTAAATATCACTTACTGGGTCATATGGTAGGTATGCTGCTAAAAGAGTTCCATTATTTATTTGTTCTACACAATAACCCAATTAAAAAATTACTAAGACCCCTCCTCCTTTCATAGAGAAGACATGTACCACTGCATCTGGTTTAGACTTTCTTTAATTTGCTCAGAAATTAAATTTGTTTTCTTACTGTGTGTGGGGGGGGGATGGAGATTGAGCCCAGGGACATTCTACCTCCAACCTACACCTGAAACCCCATTTTACATTTTTTTTGGAACAGGGTCTCTCTAGGTTGTGGAGAGTCTTGCTACTTTGCTGAGGCTGTCTTGGAACCTGCAGTCCCCCTGTCTCTGCCTCCAAATACTGGGACTACAGGTGTGCACCACCATGCCCGGCTTCCTTTGCATGTTTTAATCAGGTTTTTTCAGTTAGAAAAATACTCATTCTTCGGACATCATATTATTAGTTTTATCTGGATATTATGTCTTTTATTAGTTATAGTCATATCTTTATTTTTATCCCTCAACCCAAATTATTTTCTAAAATTACATTTCTAAGGATAATCAACAAGCTAGTAGTTTGGATAATCACCTAACAAAATCAAGAAACATTTTCTTTTTTTGCTATATTAGTTGAAGTCTTTGTTGTTTTGACTCAACTAACTACCCCTCTTCATTAACCTTCAAAAGGTTCTTTATTTATTATTATTATTATTATTATTATTATTATTATTATTATTATTTTGCAGTACTAGGGGTAGAACTTAGGGGGGTTCTCCCCCCGAGCTACACCAACAGCCCTATTTTTATTCTTTATTTTGAAACATGGTCTCAATAAGTTGCAGAGGGCCTCACTAAGTAGCTGAGGCTGGCCACGAACCTGTCATCCTCCTGTCTCAGCCTCCCAAGTACTGAGATTACAAGCATGTGCCACCACACCCGGCTTAAACGGTTCTTCTTTAAATAGTAGTTTATAACATCCTTAAAGTCTGGAGGGGGAAGTCATACATTTACTTGATTTTTACTTCTATGTCAGAAATTTAAATATAAAAGTTAAGAGAATTCCTTTTATATTTTGGTTCCTACACAAAGTGCCTATATATCCTTGTTTTGGTTTACGCTCCCTTGATTTTCTACAATTTCAGCTATTTCAGTTAGAATTCACATCTGCCATTCTCAAAATAATCTCTATACTTGCTTAATATGTGCACTGCACGTTTCTTAAACTTCAGTAATGGTAATAGCAAGTTTACACAGAAGTCTTGAAATTTAAGACCTCAAGCTCCTAGCAAATTAATTCTAAAATTAATTTTGCTGGCTTTTAACACTGCCACATTTTTGCAGCTACACTTTTAGCATATTACAGATTAGCACAATTTATGGAACAAACCTTAAATTTGGAGTCCGCCAAAATGAAATTTGACCTTCATTTTTCCTAACTCCTGATCAAGTTCTTATGTTCTTTTAACACTAACTTTGTGATGAAATACTGTACATAACAGCATTATACCTGGAAATGACTTAGGGAAAAATTACAGCCAATATATTATGTTGGCAAAAACCTTAGCAGGCATTTAAATTAATCACTTTATTCTGCAGATGAGGAAAACAAGGCTCCAAAAATGACTTGCCTAGAATGCCTCTACTTGTCACAGGGCCAGGATAAAGGAAACCACTATTATGGTAAATTTTTTTGAAGTACAGGTAAATTTTATTGAAACCCAGAGCATGGAGCATGGCAAGACAACTGTTCCACCACTGAGATATACTCCCAGCTCTCTGGTCAGTTAAAAAAAATTTACATAGACCCTGACTTATTTTCAAGCTTAATTTTCCTGCGGGGTTATTATGAAGATTCAGTGAGATGACGTGTGAAAGCTATAGAATGTTCATAATGCTTGGCACTTTAGAGTACTCAATAAATTATCTTTTTCCTTTTTTTCTCTTTCCTACTAATGTCCTATACCCATTTCTCAGACTTTGCCAAGATCCCAACTTCTAAGTCCCCAAGTTTGGAACAAGACACATAAATCATTATCTTCCTACTCAAGCATTCTGAAAAACCTGGCAGTTGCACAAGGAAATTACTACATGCTTTACTTATCACCCCCCTCAAAATTGGGATCCCAGATCATGATATCAAATAGCAAACAACTGATCATGGAAAGGCAACTTCATGTTCGAAATCAGCACCTGCAAATCTAGACTTTCCTCGTATGTTGTTTCTTAGGTTTTCCTTTAACTATATGATTATGAAGGGGAATCCCAGCTCAAAATCTGATGCCCTTATATGTACTAACTTGACATTAAAAGAGCTGTTAATATTGTATAAACTGTTATACCATCTGTGTTATAATTCTGCCTCATCAGGTTTGATAGAATATCCCCACTACATTTCCTTCATTCCACCAGACATGTCATCGAAAGAGAATAAATTAAATATTGTGCCAGAAAATGTGGTCTACTTTCTAAAAGGCATCTATTTCTAGCTTTCAGAAATGCCTTTTGGAATGAGCAATATGAAAACAGTGTCCCTATTGTTGTTTAGGAATGTCATGAATTGGATCCCCACCCCAGCCTTTTATAGGGAAAAAGAATAAAAATCGTTCATTTGAGTTTAAAATTATCATATTTTAGAACATATGCTAAGATGCTAATGAGGGAGGTATTATCACATATTTGCTGAGACCATTATGGATAATTGAGCTTTGTCCATCCGCCCCAACTAAATGGTAAATCCTGTGATGGTGGAGAGAACTTTAACTTTGTGGATTTATGAGCCCCTTTTCAGAGTGCATTGATTCTTCCATTGTCAGCCTAGTGACTAGGTTGAATATTTGTACTGAGGGATATCAGAAATGCCCGCTTCTCTTTGTAAGTTGTATTTCCACCCTGAGTGTTTACTAGCCACCAGGAACCAAATGTAAAGCACTAGATAACATTAGCAATTCTTTAACTTTGTCTAAGAATATATGACTGAGAACTCAAGCAATGCCCCCTCACCCCCAGTAAATAAAGATAACTACAGGGAGTTTCCCTGTAAAGACCTAGATAGTTCACAGAGAAGGTTCTTTTGGTGATTTGGAGTAGAAAGGGGAAGATTAAGGGGAGGCAATTCAGACTGTTTGTTAGGGGGAGGTTTTTGCATCTCAAAGAGGGGCAAGGGTTGGGAATCTAATACCAGAGACTGAAAATTTCTGCCTTTCCCTTCACACAGCCTGCTTTAAACTTCCCTCTCCCAGAAAACCCAGTCCTGGAGTCAGAACTGGAGTGAGAATCAGATCTCAGCTTGAGTCTGTGCTGTCTCACTAACTAGATGAACGACATTTAAGCAAATCACTTAGTAGATTACCTCTGAGGTCTCTTCCCACTCCATAAATCTTTGCTCTTTATCTCAACTCTCTTCCTTTTTGTTCTTCCTCTGCCCCCTGCCCCCCTTCTTCCAGGTCTTCCTTTTAACTGGCAATAATGATAGTAATGAATTATTTACCTCTGGAGAGAGAACTGAGATGGTGTGTGGAGAATTAATGGAGACTTTCCTTTATTTTATGCATTTTCTTTATTGATTATTTAAATTATAATGTCTCATAAATTCAAGGTACCTACAAGTATTCCATAATCTGCCAAAGATGTTCCTCTTTTGGGGGATATCAATGTTAACACACAACATTTGGTCACAGACAGTGCAGTCAAACAGGAATTAATATGAGATCTTCCACATAGATGGACCTTATAGAAAAATATTCCACAAGAGCAAGTATGGGAACCTGCAGCCATAGTTTTCTTTTACCTAGTTGTCTACACTATAAATAAGGATTTGCCTTCATGTAAGTCAGCAGAAAGATTCTGAGAAACTCTTTGTCTTTGACTATGTTTTGTTGTTTTTGCAGAACTGGGGATTGAAGTCAGGGGCATTCTACTTCTGAGCTACCCCCTAACCCTATTTTTTTATTCTTTATTTTGAAACAGGATCTCACTAAGTTGCAGAGGGCCTCACTAAGTAGCTGACGCTGACCACAAACCTGTGATCCTCCTGTTTCAGCCTCCCAAGTACTGGGATTACAACTGTGTGCTACCATGTCTGGCCTGTCTTTGACTATGATTGTGTCCAAAGGAGATTAAAAATTTACCTCATGATACAGACATAGAGATTTGGGCAAATTAATGGTCTCGTGTTCTCTTTCGTGAGAGAGAGAGAGAGAGAGAGAGATAGAGAGTGTGTGTGTGTGTATGTGTGTGTGTGTGTGTGTGTGTGTGCTTTAGTTACTAGGGATTGAGCCCAGGGAGACTGCCTCTGAGATATACTCCCAGCTGTTTTTTTATTTCTTGGTTTTTTAAACAGTCTCACAGCCGGGCATGGTGGCGCACGCTTGTAATCCCAGCATTCGGGAGGCTGAGACCGGAGGATCCGGGTTCGCAGCCAGCCTCAGCTACCTAGTGAGGCACTCCGCAACTTAGTGAGACCCGGTTTCAAAATAAAGAATAAAAAATAGGGCTGAGGGTATAGCTCAGAGGTAGAACGCCCGAGTTCAATCCCCAGTACCGCAAAAATAAATAAATAAATAAATAAATAAATAAATAAATAAATAAATAAATAAATAAATAAATAAAATAAACAGTCTCACTAGGTTGCTGAGAGTCTTACTAAATGCTGAGGCTGTCTTCCAACCTGTGATCCTTCTGTCTCAACCTCCCAAGTACTGGGATTACAAGCATGTGCCACCCTGCCAGGTTTTGTTTTTTATTTTGAAACAGGGTCTCCCTAAGTTTTCTTGCATTGGCCTCGAACCTGAGATCCTCCTGCCTTAGCCTGCAGAGTACCAGGATTACAGGCATGTGCCACCACTTTTGGCTTCTCTTTCATTTGTTTTGTACTGGGGACGCCCCCCCGCCTTAGTTTTATTATTTATTTATTTATGTGGTACTGGATATTGAATCTAAGGGCATTCTACCTCTAAGCTACACCCTAAACCTGTTGTTTTCTTTATTTTTTAAGCAGGATCTCACTAACTTGTGGAGGGCCTCACTAAGTAGCTGAGGCTGGCCACAAACCTGCGATCCTCCTGTCTTGGCCTCCCAAGTACTGGAATTACAAGGATGCACCATCACACCTGGCTTTATTTTTTATTTTAAACAGTCATGCTAAGTTACCACATGCTAGGCTAGAACTTTCCATTCTCCTGTTTCAGCCTCCCAAGTACTGGGATTACAGGCAAGTCACCATGTCTGGCTCTCTTTCCATTCTCTAAGGGTCAACTCAACAGGCTTCCAATGGGCAATTTCCTTGTTAATGCCAGTACATGGCAATCTCCCCCTTCTCTGAACTACCATAGCACTTGAACTTCATTCTATTTATATACTTGAGTATTTAGAGAGACTAAGGAAATGTGGTCTCTGTTTCCAAAACATACCAATGTGTATGTGTTATCTTGTTTGATATTCACCTAAAACCTGTAAGGTAAATGGTTAGGGCCATATCTATTTCACACTGGTAGGAAATGGGGCCTACAGAGACTGAGTGAGCAGCTCAGATCTCCACCTATGTGGCTCAATCTGCCAATTTTTATCAATTCCAAACACCCCAATCTGCCCTTTCAATTACTTCACATTCAAGAAGCCTGCTCCTAGCCTGGTGTGGTGGCACATGCTTGTAATTCCAGTACTTGGAAGGCTGAGACAAGAAGATCACAGTTTCAAGGACAGCATCAGCAATGTAGTAAGACTCTCACAACCTAGCAAAAACTTGTTTCAAAACAAAAAATAAAGTGCTGGAGATGTAGCTTGGAAGTATAATGCCACTGAGTTCAATCCCCAGCACTACCAACAACAACAACAACAAAAAGAAGCCTGTTTCTCATTCACACTGGGCTCCTAAAGATGACATTAGCTCCTATTTCTATCCCATGAGTTCCTAAACGAGGGAGCCCAGTATCTGGAATCCCAAATCTTTAAAGATTCCAATACTCATCATTCATCAGCAGAATACTCGGGGTAGGTTTTTCACCTAAAATCAAAACCAATCTAATAATTCAAAAACATCCTGGGCATGGAATAAATCATTGTTTGGAGTGCTTCTGATGTGCAGGGTACTGCTCTACATACTTTATATGAATATCTCACATCTTGGCTCTATTCAATAGGTAATTATTAGCCTGATTCTTCTGTTATAGATCATGAAGTAAGGCTGTGATATTGTACTCCTAGCCCATGATGGAGACTGTGCTCAAAGTAATGGCTTATCACTCAGCACTGTTTCACAAATCTTAATTATCACCACAAAGGAGACACAGCAAAGCCATGATGGGAACACTTGGATTAGAAAATCAAAGTAAAGTCTAGTGCTGGAATCAGTAGTAGAATGTGACAGCACTTCTGAGAAAGTTCATGACAGGGAAGGAAATAGAAATATCTGGGGCAGAGTCCTGTGATAATTTAACCTTCAATTAGAGACTATTGGAGAAAAGAGTTTAAGGACAAGGACGGTTATCTCCTTCAACACTTCAGAGCAGAGGAGTCCAATAAAAAGCTAATATACATCACACACATAATTCTAAACTTTCTTTTTTAAAAATTTTTTATTGTAGTAATTCGTGCAATATAGCATACATCTTTGTTAAGTACAAGTTGTTAACAACATATTTGCACACAATTCTCATTTGACCCCTTCCCCGATTCCCTCCCCATTCCCTCCCCCTCCCTCCCCCTAAGGTTCACTTCAGTGAGTGACCTTGATATGATTGTGTAAGTACATCATGTGCCTTAGGGTGTCCCTCTGCCCCATGCATCCACTACAATTAAATCAACTTCTTTGCTTATCGAGGATCTCTCCATTTCATCTGAAGACCCTCTTATGCCCCATCTTCTCCCTAGCATCCACATATTAGGGAGAACATATGCTTCTTTACTCTTTGTGACTGACTAATCTCACTTAACATAATGTTTTCCAGTTGCATCCATTTCCCTGCAAAGAACATGATTTTGTTCTTCTTTATGGCTGAGTAAAATTCCATTGTGTACATATCCCATAGTTTTGTAATCCATTCATCTG
>PVLC010005946.1:8281-72617 GCA_004027655.1 Graphiurus murinus
GGCGTGGTGGCGCACGCTTGTAATCCCAGCATTCGGGAGGCTGAGACCGGAGGATCCGGGTTCGCGGCCAGCCTCAGCTACCTAGTGAGGCACTCTGCAACTTAGTGAGACTCGGTTTCAAAATAAAGAATAAAAAATAGGGCTGGGGGTATAGCTCGGAGGTAGAATGTCCCTGAGTTCAATCCCCAGTACCGCAAAAAAAAAAAAAAAAAAAATAGGAAATGAATATAATCTGACACATTTTAACATTTGATGGCCTCAAAGTCATTAGTGAGATACTTTGCATTCTTTATTTTGTACCAAATTTTCAAGCCCCATAGGTAGTTCAAGCTTAAAGCACATCTCAGAGCCTGGTACACTCCTGTAAGCCCAGTACTGGGGAGGCTGAGACAGAAGGATCACAAGTTCGAGGCTAGCCTCAGCAACTTAGTAAGACCCTGCTTCAAAATAAAAAAATAAAAGGGGTGGGGGTGCAGTTCAGTAGCAGAGCACCTCTGGGTTCAACCTCCAGTACCACATTAAAAAAAAAAAAAAAAGTACTTGGGAGGCTGAGACTGGAGGATCCAGGTTTGCAGCCAGTCTCAGCTACCTAGTGAGGCCCTCCACAACTTCGTCATACCCTGTTTCAAAATAAAGTATAAAAAAATAGGACTGGGGACATAGCTCAGAAGCAGAATGCCCCTGGGTTCAATCTCCAGTACCTCAAAACAAAACAAACAAACAAACAAACAAACAAACAAACAAACAAAAAGCACATCTCACTGAACAGCACAGTTCTAGGCCCTTTGCCCCAGGAGTCTGGACTCCATGTTCCCCAGGGTTGATGGTGCCAGCAGAAGCCATCCTCCAGAGCATTTCTTGAAGGGAACCCTATTTGCTGCCAGTGACAGTTTGTGCGTACATGTCCATGCACGTGTGTGTTTGTGTGTGTGTGTGTGGTAACTTCCATGAGCATTGTGCTGAGCCTGTGTGCTGCCAAGGGCCAGCAGCCTCAACAGACATCTCAGCTGCCCCAGGGGTTGTGGAGGGAGGAAGGGACAGTTTTTGTAGGTGCTAGTTGTCCCCAAGCAGGAGCCAGCGTGCACACTGATGTGCTAAGGGTCCCTTCTCTCCACCCTGACTTCTGTCAGCTTGGGCCAGCAGCTCATTCTGAGTCTCATGGAGGCTACTGACTGGAGGATTGGCCTCCCCTCTCTGCTTCCCTAGGGCCTGCCCTCAGCAGTGGATGACGCGGGCCTGGGCACTTCCTTCTCGTCTGCCCTCCCCGGTGTGCCCAGCACCAGAGCCGCCCCAGGAACATGCTGTCAGTGGGTGGAGAGTTCCACCCTCCTTTCTTCCCAGAAGAAAATGTTCAGATGGGAAACATGCATAGGGGAATCATAAGAGACTTATTTAACGAAGCCAGTGACCGGTTTTGGGAGGGGCCACACTCTACTGTGTTTCCATTTCCCGGGAGTCTCCCCTGTGGCCAGGTTACTCAGTCTGGAAACCTTCCTCCTTATGTAAATGCACTGGAGGAGGTGGCTACCCCCTTTTTGCGCTATAGCTTAGTGCTCTAGAGCTATTTCCACCCTGTTGGGAAATTTCCCATTAGCTCCCAAGCAAAACCCACAGATTTGAAGCTCTGCACAACCTCCAAAGTTGGACTGCCCCATAGCCAGTTGCAAGTGGTTCCCTTTAGATTTGGGAAAGTAGTGTCTGGCCAGGAAGGAGATGGTTAATGGGCTGGATTCTCCATTGCTGAGGCGGAGTGACTCTGTCATTCCCAGTGGGGTGAGCCCTAATCCTTCCCTCTCCCCCTGGCTCTGTCTGGCGACCTAACCTCAGCACCACCACAGGAGCCAGCTCATGAGTGGATTGAAAAGGGAACTATCACTCATTGTTCCACTGAGGCAGGGCAGGAAACACCCTTGGCTCTATCTTCCTTCCTTGGACCAGGTTTTTGCCGAGGGGGTGTGGTTTCCTCTGGTTTTTCATTAGGTCATGGGGAAGTATAAAAATGCAGTTTAAATTCCAGCAGGCAGGGCTCATTGTGAGGAGGCCTGGATGAAAGGGCCGTCCACACAAAGGTGGACAGGAGTATTCAGCCGGCTCTTCTTGTCCTCTCCTAAAGTGTGACCCATCATCATCAGGTTGCACAAGCAACCGGCCAGCTCAGATGTTTGCTTAATGTGTTGGCAGAGAGCAGCAGGCGCCGTATTCCTACTCCTCATATCATGGCTGCTAATGATATTAAGTGTGCAGAAAGGTCACAAGGGACATATTGTGCTTGCTAAAGGTCATGGTGCTGTCACAGGCAAGCAGAAAGAAATACTCCTTTCCTTGAGAAAGTATAAGCTGCTCGCCACTGATTAAATTTCCTGGAGAAATGGCCCATCACCTGGGAAAATAATCCTACCATCCACCTGCTTCTCCTGGGTGCCTGCTTCTGACTGTAATTCATTTATCTCTGGCATACATCGCTTTGTATTTGTGGTTAGACTCAGGTGAGGTATAAAATAGCCATTGCATTTGCTGATGCATCTGGCTCCAGTAACCTGTGCTATGAGTGATTCTGAGGTGCCTGCAAAGGCCTCAGCCTCCTGGACCGTGCTTCTCCACAGGGTCCTTGGATATGCAGATGACAGTCACCCCTAGGTGGGGGGACCTCTTGTGTGGGAGTGAGAAGGTGGGGGAAGGCTGGAGACCGAACTGCTACAACTGCAGAAAGGCATGATACAGTTAGTATGTATGAGCTGGCTTTTTTCTTGAGCAGATTATTATGGTGTCTACAACGAATTATATGCTCATTCATTAAATTGGTATGGGAAATTTCACCAGGGAAAGTCTGGTCTTAAAATCACTGCATCTTTAGTTTCAGCCTACCAGTGAGTATAGCTCAGGTTCCCCTAAATTTTGACGTGTGTGTGTGTGTGTGTGTGTGTGTGTGTGTGTGTGTGTGTTGGAGCACGCCTAGAGAAGTAGCAGTGCTCTCAAGAGGATAAAAGTGTGAGCGTGGAGTGCTCTCACCTTCCAGTTCTTTCTTTCATCTCAAGGGGCACTTCCATCTCAAGGGGCACTTCTGGGCTCCGTAATGGTGAGCTCCACAGGTAAAATCTCCAGCCCTTTTTATCATTAATGGGTCCCTGCAAGGCAAGGTGTGAGCTTATGTGGATATCTTATTCTGAGGACTAATGGATGGTTCTCCTGGCTGGACCACAGGATAGAGGGATCCTTACAGGAAGATTTCAGTAGATTTCTTCCCTCTCCCTGGGCAAATGCTCAGGACCCCCATGGTGCTACCTACCTAGGGCAGCTCCTGACCACTTGCAACTTTGCTCACAGTTGACTCCTTTTCTAGGAATACTTCCAAGCTCTTTCTTGCAACCATACTCTTTGACTTGGCATTCGAAGCCCTGCAGGACTGGGCTGCAATGCTCTTCAATAAGCTCCCACACCATGTGATCCAAGCAGATGAAATGGCTCCCTCTCTCCCACACAAGCATCGTACTTCCCCCATTCTGTGCTTTGGCTAGCAGTGCTGTTTCAGAATGCCTCCTTTTTCCTACCTCCACATGCCCATACACTGCGCAGTCTTTCAGGTTTAATGCATACATCATCTTTCCATAAAGCCACAACTCCTCCCTTCCAGCTCAGTGTCTCTTCTCCTCCTCTGATCTTCTAATATGTTCTAATATGTTATCCGTCCCTCTCATGACATTTCTCTTTAATTAGTTACTTATGTTCATGACCCATTTCTCCTGCTAAACTCCAGGTTTCTCGAGGGCAGGGGACCATATGAAATTTTTCTGCCCCTTTAGTGACATCCTACACATAACAGGTGACTGCTACTGTGATTTGTTGAATAAATAAATGAGCAAACATTGATCAAAAGCCACAGTGTTATGGTTTTTATATGAAATGTCTCCCAGAAAAACTTATGTGTTGGCAATGCAGAAATGTGCAAAGGTGAAATGATTGAATCGGGCTCTAATCCCATCAATGGATAAGTCCATTGATGATTACTAATTTGAATGGATTTACTGGGTGGTAACTGTAGGCAAGTAGGTTGTGGCAGGAGGGGCATGGTCTTGGGGACAATAGCTATCCCTGGTCCCTTCCTCTCTCTTTGCTTCCGGCTGCCCTCAGCAGCTTTCTTCCACCATGACCTGCTTTTGCCTTGGAGGCAGACAACCATGACTGTAAACCAGCCGCTGAAACTGTGAGCCAAATACACTTTTCCTTTTCGAAGTTGTTTAAAAACAAAAACAAAACATGTATGGGGACTGATGCTCTTGATGTTTGTCAAAGAACATCCCAAGGACCATTTCTCTGGGGGAAGGCCAGGAGCTTATTGAAAATGCAGATTCATGGACCCCACTCTGGATTAGTTTGTGGGAGATAAGGCCTGATAATCTGCATTTTAGGTAAGATTCCTGAGAGATCTGATCTTTGAAACTCAGAGACTTACAAGATTTGCTCAGCCTAGTTGGGATTGGGCCCCTTAAGCTAATGATCCAGAGAGTGGGGATTGAGGGAGGCTGTGGCTTGGCTGTTGGCTTTTCCCAAAGAGTCCATGTGTGGGAGCCTTGATCCTCAGGGAGGTGATGGAAATAGCAGGAGGCCAGAGGTCAACAGAGGGTGCTGCCCTTAGGAGGGGAATAGGGGAGTTCTCCTAGAACCTCCTAGGAGAGGGTGGTTATAGAGCCTGGCCCTGCCCAGATCTTTTGCTTCCTGTCTGGCATTGTGATCACTTGCTCTCTTCAGCACTCCCACCAATGCCATCTACCATGATGTTCATCGTGTAGCCATGAGGGCCCACAGCAGAATTGTGCAGCTGCAGGTTCATGGCCTGAAACCTCTACAACTGTGAGCTACATAAACCTCTTTTTCTTCATAAGTATCCTGATTCTGGTGTTTTGTTATAGTGAAAAAAAGCTGACGAATACAGGACCCCAGGGAAATTTTATTTCATTGAAAAACCGCTAATACCAGAAAGACCATTCGTATCAGCTTTAAAGCTGAAGAAGATAAGTTGAGACTATATTAGGTATGACTTGTAGGAAGGTTGTTATCTGTAGCAGAGAATCTCTCTAAGTCAGGGACAAAAATACATCCCAGGGAGCCGGGCGTGGTGGTGCACGCTTGTAATCCCAGCATTCGGGAGGCTGAGACCGGAGGATCCGGGTTCGAGGCCAGCCTCAGCTACCTAGTGAGGCACTCCTCAACTTAGTGAGCCCCAGTTTCAAAATAAAGAATAAAAAATAGGGCTGGGAGTGTAGCTCGGAGGTAGAATGCCCCTGAGTTCAATCCCCAGTACCGAAAAAAAAAAAGAAAAATACATCCCAGGGTAGCAGTTTGATTTGTGTGTGTTCATCAACCTAAGTATTGCCAAGTGTTGGTTCTCGCTTTGGAGAAGACCTGTGCTATAAAATACAAAGGTCACTGAATAGAATGGAACATTCGCTTATTAGTAGGAAAATTATTATTATTATTATTATTATTATTGGTAGTAGTAGTAGTAGTAGCAGTAGCAGCAGCAGTAGCAGCAGCAGCAGCAGTAGTACTGGGAATTGAACCCAGGGGCATTCTACCTCTGAGCTATACCCCTAGTCCTTTTTATTTTTATTTTGAAACAAGATCTTACTACATTGCTGGCCTCAAAATTGCAATCCCCTGTTTCAGCCTTCATAAGTATGGGATTACAGGTATGTGCCACTGTGCCCGGAAGGAAAGTTATTTTAAATGAATAAAGCAATTAAGAAAAATCAGTTAGACTTTAGACCTCAATGAAAAAGAAATTTGGCTAGGATAAAAATGAAAACAAGTAGCAGCCAAGAGAATATCTTAAATGCTTAGAAAAAATTAATAGGAAATGGGGAAGGGATTTCTGTGAACTTTAGTTATAATGGCCAAAGGGTAATCAAGAAGATAGTCTGCTGATTTTTCCAGTTGATTTTAACCAAGTATAAAACCCATGAAGATGAAAAAAGTAGTATCCCTACGTATACAGGGAGAAAAGAAATAAAAAGAAAATCACTTCATTCTTAATATAAAAAGCCTTTTCCTGAAGAAAAGTAGTACAATGGTCAGCGGTGTCACAATAGGCAAAAGGGACTAGTACTTTAAAAAATCATGTACAATTGGGCTGCTGCTAACGTTTAGAATGACAGCAAATTGTTAAGAGTTGAGCTGCAGAGAAAATGGCTCGAGTTTCCATTTTCAGCGTCTGCACAGGTCAGAGTCGGCTGTTGGCAGGGCAGTGGGCACCCTTCCAGCTTGCAGAAGGTTCCCATACTAGAAGCAGAGTCCAGACAAACTGCCCAGAGGTGAAGCAGCAGGTGGAACAGCCCCTGGAACCCACTTTTCTAAATACCACGTTCTTCTTTTTATTTTTAATTTCCAACTTGATGTCCATTAGGAGGAAATTGACCTGGTTGGATTTATTTTATTTTGTTTCTTTATGGTATCGGGGATCAAATCCAGGTCTTCGTGTATGCTAGGCAAATGCTATACCCCTGAGCTGTCCTCCCAGCCCCCAGAGGGATCATTTAGATAGAAGTGACTGAGTTTCATTTGGCTGAGGTCTGTGTGTCCCTTTTAACTTCAATGCAGGTCACCACAGTCTGATGTTCCCCACCAGGGCCCAGGAGCCTCCTGGAGCCTTCTTACTACCTGACAGAGAAGATGGGAAAGCTCATGGATCTTCCCCAAGAGTCTTCCTGGAATGGAGTTGTCTAAACCCATGCCGTTTGCCTGAGGCTGACTTCTGGCTCTGCGCACGTATGTGTGTGTGTGTGTGTCGCCTTGGGATATATGGCACTTACTTTCTGTCCCTCTCACGTCCTGGGTCAGTTTGCCTTATCCAGGTTAATTGCACGTCTCTGTCATTATTCTGGAAATTGGGGCATCCTGGCAGCCACGTTGGCTCTGGTTTGTTGTGTGAGTGTTTGGCTCAGGGTCACAGAGGCAAACGTCTTCAGAGGCGTCTTCCTTCAAGGCTTTCCAGTTTAGCTGGAGGTCTGACAAAGTCAGATGTTTTCTGCTGTCTGAGATACTGTACCCCCTCTCATCTAGAAAAAATAGACAGTGGAACATATATGGTGCATGGCTAACAAGCCAAACAAATCCCAGCGGTAGCAGGTACCTGATAGTATGATGGTATGTGGACCCCAAAGGGCCCTCTGCTTTCTCCTATCCAGTAGTGAACTCGAAACTGTAACTGGACAAAGAACATCACCTGCGTGGGTCCTGTCACAAAGCCATGGTCCCCAGGACGGAGAGAGATTAAAGCAGGTGGGTGGGGAGATGGGATCAGAGCCTTGGCGATTGCTTAGTCACTGTGATAGTACCCAGCCCCATGGGATTAAAACTCACATGGGTACTTGATCCTACTCCTCTGAGGAGGATGTAGTCAGTTCTTATTTCTGAAAAACTTGCATGTGTGAGCCTGGCATTTCATTATCACTTTGACTAATGAGTGTTAAAAGAGGCATTGGAATCCTGGATGATCTCCTGTGAAGAGCTTTTCAGGAAAAGTACACACACACACACACACACACACACACACACACAAACACACACACACACACACACACACACATACACAGCACCCAGTGCTGAACTGACCAGTTGCATAGTCTCACCCAAGTCCTCGGGCTTTCTAGTTTACTGCAAGCTTCACTAATGCTCGCAATTACTTTGGGAAGTAGCGGGCACCATGAACTCTGTGATACAACTTCTGGGTAACACTGTAGTACTCCTCCCAAGCAGAAGCTTTGCTTTCACTCTGCCCCACTTATTCTCTCTTCCCTGGCTCTTGGTGTCAAACTTATTCATCCATTTATTGTCATTGACTTATAACATGGTTTTTACATCAGGATTTGGCTACAAAGGTTTAGAGTCTGGAAAATAATGTGCTAAAGGTTATTTCCTGGCTGAATAGATTAAACTCTCTTTCTGCCTAATCCAGTGGGCCATTTCAGCCTCACACATGGGAGCCACTACCTGGCCAGGGTCTCCTGAAGTGGCACCGCATAAACCATCCCACACTGTCTCCCATGGATTCTAGCCAAGAAATGTTTGAGTCTGATCTTCTATCTAATTTCCAGTTTACCAGGAATATTCAAATGGAAGGACAAGCTTAATGACCGAGAGCAACAAGGCAAACAAATCCAGAGAGGATGAGTTTTCAAGGAAACCGGCCATTGAACTCACTTCACAGACCTGCAGCTGTGCCGTAAAGAACAGCAAGCTAGATATAAAAAGATTGAAGAGATGGAACGCTGATGTAAAGCAAGGTCCTGAATTGGATGCTGTTTTAGCTAAACTTGAAATAACAGGCATATAGGGGAACAATGGGAGACTTTGGAAGGTATGAGATTAGAAGAAAATTTACTGGCATGTAAAGATGACTGATTTATATAAATATATATGTATATTTATGACTTTAATATTTAAATAAAATACATATATGTGCAGAGAGAAGGTGTGGAAGAATATACACAGTGTTAATTGATACTCTCAGGGAATTTAAGTATGTTTTCTTTTTTTTCTTTACTTACCAACATTTGTTTATTTGTTTGTTTATATTAGAGATTGAACCCACAGGCATTCTAGCTACACCCCTAGCCCAATTTTATTTTTTTAATTTTGAAACAGGGTCTCACTAAGTTGCCAAGGCTGACTGCAAACCTGTCATCTTCCTGTCTCAGCCTCCCAAGTACTGGGATTACAGGCATGTACCACCAGACCTAGTGTCTACCACCAACATTTAAAAAAATTTTAATATTGAGTTGGGTGTGGTGGTGCACACTTGCACACTTATAATCCCAGTACTTGGGAGGCTGAGCTGGGAGGATCCCAGGTTCGTGGCCAGCCTCAGCAATTTAGTGAAGCCCTTTACAACTTAGACCCTGTTTCAAACCAAAAAATAAAATAGGGCTGGGAGTGTAGCTCAGAGGTAGAGTGCCCCTGGGTTCAACCCCCAGCATAAAAAAAATTAATATTGAAAAAATATTGCTTTTATGGTCACAAAAAGTTGTTAAAAAAAAAAAAAAGAGCAAGAATGGTGAAGAGGGACATGAAGCCCCATCAGCCCAGCAGCTCCTGTGTTGACACAAAGGCCCTCCCCCCATGCCGAGACTTATCAGAAAGACCCCAGCAGAGACTGTAATCTCCAGCCCAGTGGTCCCACTTTTTTCAATTTGAGTCACAGGTGAACAATTTAAAATTTGTCACAATGTAATTGAATGGGCAGAGCGACTTCCCAGCAGCAATGATGGTTAAAAAGCAACAAGGAAGGGTGGGGACTGTGCGTGGGGGGGGGGTAGAGGGGGACGAGGGCTTCCTGCACTGGCAGAGCTGTAGATGGGAGCACAGAGACAGCCCTCTGGCTGCCTGGTGAATCCCTCGGTGGGTTTTATCAATGGTGCATGTCCTAGTTGAGGAGCAGCATTATGTCACTAGACAGCTGAAATGACCTCTGTGTGGTCACCAGTGAGTCAGTCTCACAGGCAGGTTAGAGATGCTTCTGAAAATTCAAATGAATGTCCACCCAAGTGTAGAGAGAGTAAAAGACTGGGAGGCAGAACTGGCCTGCAATGGATGGCAAAGGGGCTTCTGCAATTAGGTTCTGATGACAAATAAGGAAAAAAAAAAAGAAAAAAGAAAAAAAAAGCAAAACAGAAACAAAGAGGAACCAGAGGGGAAAGCTGGCCTGCTGCAGGGTAACTTCAGGGAGGGGGAAGGCCTCTGTAGTTCTGTTCCCAGTGAAGTCGCGTAGGTAAACATCAGATCTCCTGGCCTGTCTGCCTGAATCTTGGGACCTTGAGGGACCGAACTGGTAAAGCCACTTCCAAATGCTGTGTGTAGATAATCAGATTTTCTCCATTGCTTGAGGAAGATTGCTGTTGTTTACAGAGTAGTCCTGTTTGTGGAAGGCTGTCGGTGTGCTTGGCAGACAGACTATTTCATATCCTCAAAATGTATAGTATCAATTAGATGGTGAAAAAACAAAAACCTTAAATGCATAAAAAGTAGAATAAAAAGAGAACACCAAAGTTTACTTTTCATAAGGTCCTTTGGCACCATGCGCTCTGGCAATTCAGTACTGACGTTTAGAATTGTCCATCTCGGCATGGCATGGTGATGTTAGCTGGCTCTGTTGAGCTCCTGTTGACTACCACACTAAGACTGTAAGATGTTACATGTTTAGCTTGAACCATGTGATTTCTGTATGTCAAATATGGTCAAATGACAGCAATTTCATATGAATTGATCAAATAAATGGCTTTCTCTTTAAATTAGATACAAGATGGGAGATAGAAAAAAAACTCATCAATAGACACTGCATCATTAAGAGTGGGAATTAAGAGGCTTTATTTTGAAGTCAATAATGAAAACATTGGTTAAGACTTTAGGTTTTTTCTGACTGACCCCATGGGGAATCTTTTTTACCAGATGATCTATATAGTCCAGTATTTAAGTCACAAGAGAAAATCAACACAAAGACTACATGCTACTCAGTTTTATCCCCAAATACGACTACAGTCATGTATCACTTAACAACACAGATACATTCAGATAACTGCAGCATCCTGTTGTGCCATCATCATGTTTTACCCACATCATTTTTTGTGGTACTAGGGATTGAACCCAGGGGCACTCTACTGCTGAGCTACACCCCTCAGCCCTTTTTATGTCTTATTTTGAGACAGTATCTCACTAAGTTGTTCAGGCTGGCCTCAAACCTATAACCCTCCTGTCTCTGCTTCCCAAGTAGCTGGGATGACAGGTGCACACCACCTTGCTCTGCATAGAGTGGGGTGTGTGTGTGTGTGTGTGTGTGTGTGTGTGTGTGTCTGGGGATTGAATTCAGGGGCATTCTACCTCCAAGGTACACCCCAGCTCTATTTTTTATTTTTATTTGGAAACAGGATTTCTCTAGATTGATGAGAGTCTCACTACTTACTGAGGCTGTCTGGCTGTCCTTGAACCTGTGATCCTCCTGTCTCAGCTTCCCAAGTACTGGGATTACAAGTGTGCACCACTACACCTAGCACAGCTTGTAATCCCAGTACTTGGGAGGCTCAGACAGGAGGATTACAGGTTGGTGGCCAGCCTCAACAACTTAGTGAGACTCTGTTTCAAAATAAAGAATAAAAAAATAGGACTGGGAGTTTAACCCAGAGGTAGAATGCCCCTGGGCTCAATCACCAGTACCGCAAACAAACAAACAAACAAACAAACAAACAAAACAAAATAAAGGAATAAAATATGGCTGGGGGTATATCTCAGAGGTAGAATGCCCCTGGATTTCATCCCCATTACCACACACACACACACACACACACACACACACACACACACACGATAGAGTACACACTATATAATGATAATAGCATAGGAAATACATAAACTAGGAACATTGTTTATTGTCATTATATGATTATATATGCTACACCCTCCTCTGACCACAGAGCATGTAGGTTTGCTTACACCAGCATCACCACAAGCTCTGTGGCATTAGGACAGCCATGATGTCACTAGGAGACAGGAAATTTTTAGCTCCATTATAATCATAGGAGACCACCGTCATCTATGCAATTCTTGACCACCCACCTTTTCCCCAAGAGTTGACCCTGGAGGTTTTCCAGAAACAGCTCCACCCTTACACGATCAGGCTTTGTACAATCTGTAGATATTTAGAAGAACATGCTAGGCTCTGGAGACAGTTCCCAGAGAAGAGTTAACTTCTGAGCTGTTGCTCCGTGCACACTGCACACCGGCAGCTCCCGCTGTGATGGCCTCCTCCTGGATGGAGGACACGGCTCACTTGGGTGTGTGAGATCTGGCTGTGCTGCCTCTGAAATCAGATGCATTACCTCATAGTCACACCTTGTAAGAGAGGGCGCAGGGTCTCCAGAGTCCCCAGGGAGGCATCTGTTCCTTCTGCCTGCATTTTACTCAATCTCATTTTCCAGTTGAATGGCTGTGACCTGGAAGGCTCTTTTCAGGTTCTAGAGAGATTTCTCCTTGACCTGCTAGGCATTTTGCTTTCTCGTGAGGGCCTTGCTATTGCCATTGTGGAAACCACAACGCTTCTCAGGTAGTTTGTTTCCTTCTTGACACTTCAGGGACTGAGCCACGCTGCCCTGTCTGAGTCACACAGCTCATGACATGACATATAGTCTCCTCTTGCTAGTGGCTTTCTGCTCTGTAGGGTAAAGGAAAACCATGACTTTCCTGGCACACACACACAAAAGAGCAAAATTAGTACCAACTAACCTGAGAGAAATGAGAAAAGCTTGGGTCTCAGCTTTGAACTAACTTACATGTTGTCTTACACACACTCATTTAGTCTCTGGAACCACCTCTCTCTCCCTTAAGAAAACGAAGCATTCAAATTAAAATAGATCATCTCTTAGCTACAGTCTGAGTGTAAAATAATACAAATCCTTCTGGCGAGAAGACCTTATGGATAGTTAGGCTGTTATTTAAATTATTCTAGTATCCTTAAATGTTCACTTTTGTAGACAGGAAAAGAGAGAGATGATACCTCAGAAATGAGTAGGTTGGTTTAAAAAATCCAGGATTTATTGGTTTTTAAAAATGCTTCTATTGGTGCAGTGTCATTAGACATCATGATGAGCTTTAAAGTGATAAAACACACGTGCACACATCTCTGCTTCCCTCCATAGACCCGCTCCCCTTCACTTTCCTTCCTCCTCACACATGTCAGTGAGACTGAAATCCAGGCTTTATTTTCATTTTCTTTGTACTGGGGATTAAACCCAGGGGCTTCCTACCTCCAAACTACACCCCCAGCCCGATTCCATTTCTTATTTGGAAACAGGGTCTCACTAGGTTGCTGAGAGCCTCACTAAGTTTCCGAGGCTGGTTTTGAACCTGTGATCCTCCTGTCTCAGCCTCCCAAGTAGATTACAAGCGTGTGCCACCATGCCTGGCTGAAAATCCAAGTTTTAAATGGTTGTGGTAGTTGAGCTAGAAACCATTTAGATTGGAATATTTTAAAAAGACATTTTCCTTTTTATAAGAAAACAGTTTAACAGGAAGAGTCCCAGGATTCTATGGGGTTGCTCTCCATGCTCAAAGCTTCCCAATTCCTTTATATTTTTGAAAATTGGGATCATGCAGAGTTATTTAGTCATTTGTGTTATAATAACTTTATGGTCACCTTTAAATTCCTTTTTGTATGTGGAGATTGGTAAAGTTTTATTGTCTTGAATAAAAGCTGAGCAGCTGGACAGAAGAAAGATCTTCACAGAATCTTTGGCATTCCCTTGAGTTTCTAGCTGATGTGGATTGGAATATTTTGGTTTGTCGTCTAGGGTGTCAGAAGTCAATCCGCATCAAGGGCCAGCCTGACTGCTCCCTGGTCAGCCTGTCTTGCTCGGGCGGCTCTCTGGTGACATCCTGCCACCTAGTGGCTGGCGGCGGACCTGGGCAGCGGGCATTGTTCTGAGCGCACAGTCGCCTTCTGCTCAGCCGAGGCTTCGGAGGCTGCAGGAGCGGCGGTTCCAGGCTCCGGGTGGGAAGCCTCAGCCTATGGTACTTATAGACTCTTTTACTGGTTGTAAGTTTGCATCGCACCCCAGCCCTAGAGGTGAGCCTACGACTCTCATTCTGTGAGCACACTGTTTGGGCTGATGAGATGTCAGAAACAGAGAAAGGATAAGTGTTAGAAATACTGATGCTTAGCCGGGCATGGCGACGCACACTTGTAATACCAAGCTTGGGAGGCTGAGACAGGAAGATCGCAGGTTCACGGCCAGCCTCAGCTACTTAGGCCTTCCGCAACTTAGTGAGACCCTGTTTCAAAATAAAATAGGGCTAGAGGTGTGGCCCAGAGGTAAAATGCCCCTGGATTCAATCCCTACCACCACTAAAATAAAATATCATATGTAGTTTTTATTAATGATGTTCTCTACATCTTTTGTTTTCCCATTCGATGTGCACTTTCAAATGAAGCTAATGCTAATTGAAGATTCTATTCACTTGTGGAGAAAAGAACCAGTTCTTGAACTCAGTGTGCAAATGAAGAGGCAGCTTTGAAAGGTCAGGGAGAGAAGAACTGGCCTGGAGGGAGAGAGTTCTGAGATTTTAATCTGTAGCTGCCTGGGTGAATTGAGCATCTAATTTACATTGAGGAGGGAAAAAAGATGCTCACCCATCCCCCCCCGGAGGATGATGAGGACTTTGTTTTGTGTTCTATTTGAGTGGAAATAGAGTTATTTGGAATCCTGGGTATCCTGCAGATACCCCATCCCTCTACTCTACCAATATAAGTGCCTCATGAAGATAAGTAAGGCTTGGGACAAAAACCAAACAGACAGAAATGACTGTGTCCTTCTTTTCTCAAAGTCAGTGTTGAGTTATAGGAGAGAATATAGTAACAACACCACTTATAAATTGTAAAGAGACTGCATTGAATGCAAAGTACATAACTGTCCATCTTGGGTGGTGCATGCATGCCCATAAATCATTCCTTCAACAGGCAAGAGCCAGAAAGACACCCAGATTTGACAAGCAGATCTTAGGGGGCAAGATCCTTCTTGAAATGCTGCAGACTCAATGGAGCAGGCATGAGGATCCATTAGCAAATATCTCAGTGGACATTTTGAACATCTATCCCTGTGGCTGTGGCTTCAGGAATTCTGCCTTGCCACCTCCATTCTGGAAACATTTTAGTGTCCTTTATGAGATGTACATTGCTGGCATTTGCCTCTTTGCATGCACAGCTAGGACGCATGACCCATGAGAAATATTTACATTTATAGTCCTTGTGCATTGTGTATCTGAATTTTGTTCATTACCTACCTGTACTGTGTATTTAGAGAGATGGCAGGAACTAGAGGTGGAAAACATAATGCGTGTCTCCTCTCCTACACACACACACACACACATACAATTTTAATAGACTTCAAATAACCTATAAAATTTAGATTTAAAGGGCATCACATGTATTGAAGGAAAAAGTAAGTCATAAGAATAAAGGTTGCACGGGGTATATGGGAGGACGTGCCAATCTCCCCCTTCCTCACTGGTGGTGGTGGTGCTGGGGGTAGATAGTGTGGACATGGGTTGACTGTACAATAATTTGGCTCTTAAAGCCACCTTTTATCTTCCCACCAGGCACCTCTCTAAGTCACTGACAGATAGGGTTTGTAACACATAAACAGATACCCAGGCAATTTCAAGTCATCCACACATTGATTGTCCAACATATATTGAAGATCATGAGGCGCGTTGTCTCTACAGCAAGAAAGCTGTTTTGGTTGTTGCTTATTACGTTACATGAGGAGGAATGGAACTCTCGGGTGCTGTAGGGTGGAGGGAGTTGGCAAGGATCTGGGATAGTGGAAAGTGTGGGTGCTGCTGGCTAGAATGGTCGATTTGCCATGAGATTTTGAAATTAGATAGCTAGACGAGAGCAGCATCTTTCCAACTTCAGCTTGCCAAGAAGTGACTTTCGGGATGTAGTGAACACTGTAGATACCCGGGCTCCGCCCCCAGAGATTTGGATCCCACAGATGGCTTGTGGATAGCGTTTTGACAAATATGGGACTCAGGGATGCTAATTGCCCAAAGTTGAACAACATTTCAGAGTGGAAGTGAATTAAACTTCCTTTCGAAAAAGTATATGAGCAAATCATTTAAAAACACAGGGTTTGCTTTAAATCCTTTATTTTTTAGGCCACACATCTCTCCTTCCTTGCAGATCTCTTTTTGTACAGCAGGGCCCTCAGACCCTGCACTCAGTCGAATCTGAGCTTGAAGGTTAATGATTTGATGAGGGGCTCTTGGCACTCTGTGGCAGCTCTGGCCACCTGACATTCCAGGCACCAATGGGCACCAAGAAAACATCCTAGTTTCCCCCTCACCATGGCAACCAGTGCATACTGATCCCTATCTGTCACATTTCAGGCTAGTGACTACAGAGCCCACCTGTGTCATGGCAACAGCAGAAAACTGCAGTTGACTTTGGCTTTCCAAAAGCCCTGGACACTGGCCTTTCCACCCCAGACCCCCACTTCTCTGCTGTTTCCTGGGTGCGAAGCTGTTTGGACTCTGAGAGCTGGCAGCCTAAGAGAAGCAGGGTGGGAGGGAGAATCTGGGACATCGGGGTCTTGGTGGCAGGTGTGTGTAAATTGAGCTGTCAGCTAGACCCGCAGGAAATGTGAAGCATGAATCTTAGGGGGAGGGAGTGATTCACCGTCACAAAAATGGTCTGAAAAATTAGGCCAGGAGGTGAATTATAAGTTCTCACTCTATGTGAAATGTCAAGACTCAAGGAAAATCAATGCTTTCGTTTTGAGTGCTGTGGGGAGAATTGAGAGTGGACAGGTCAGTATTGCAGCCTGGCACCACAGTGCTGGCTCTCTCTGAAATTTATGGAACTTTTCTATGGGCCAAACATTACATATTTATTTAATTATAATGGATAATTTTGTGAGCTAGGTCTTATAATCTCCATTTTAGTGATCAAACAACTAATGTTCACTAAAATACATAGATCAATGGAACAGAACAGATAAGTGCACACGACCCTAATACACAGGACTTTATTATAGATAAAAGTGGCATGTTCCCAATAGAGATATGCATGAAGAATAGGAATGGACTGTCCCTAAGAGAAGAAATACAAACGGCTCTTAAACACATGAAAGGATGCTCAGCCTCATTAAACAGAGAAATGAAAATTAAAACAACACAGAGACATCATTTTCTTTGCATTTTGCAAATCTCCAAAAGTTTAATAAAATGCTTCACTGCAGGTGGCTGGTGGAAATATCAGTCAACTCTCCACAGAGGGCAATTTGTCCACATCTTTCAACATTACAAATGTGCATGCCCTGAATTGCAGCCATTCCATTTCTACAAATGTCTTCTACAAGTCTACTCGCACGAGTGAGGTGACTTATGAGAAGCTATTTGCTGCAGCATTTCTTTGTTTTGCAAAAAATATGGGATACAACATAAATAGGAGACCCTTAAATAAATTATAGCAAAGATGTATGATATGCACAAAATAAAGAAGGTTTTTGTGTAGTGATTTGGAAAGCTCCCTAGGATATATTATTGGGAGAAAAGAGCAAGGCATGGAACACTGTACACAGTATGCAGCCAGCTGTGAACCATGGACAGGACGGTGACCCTACTCTCCATGAGGGAGAATCTGTGGCTGCTCTCCTGGGTAGTCTGTGGGGATAGGACACATGATTTTGAATTTGGCCTCCTCCTCCTCCTCTTCCTCCTCCTCCTCCTTCTCCTCTTCTTCCTCCTCCTCCTCCTCCTCCTCCTCCTCCTCCTCCTCCTCCTCCTCCTCCTCCTCCTCCTCCTCCTCCTCCTCCTCCTCTTCCTCCTCCTCCTCCTCTTCCTCCTCTTTCTGTACTGGGGATTGAATACAGGAGTGTTCTACTTCTGAGTTACACTTCCAGCTCTATTTTATTTATTTGAAACAGGGTCTTGATAAGTTGCTGAGGCTGGCCTCGATCTTGTGATCCTCCTGTTTCAGCCTCCCAAGTACTGGGATTACAGGTTTAATGGGATTACTGGGATTACACTGGGCTCTGGATTTGGCTTTGCTGATGAAATTTCTGGCCTTCCACTGGCTGGATAAACAGACCCAGTTCCTCAGGGACCTACACAATGCCCACTACTTCCTTGCTGTCAACTTGGTGTCCACCTATGCTGGTGAGAACCATGATTTTTGATTCTTCATGAACTAGAACTCCTCCTTTCACACTGGGGTGAGTCTAAGGATAGTCCTGGCATTAGCATTAAAATTTGTTTTTGTTTTATTCATACCCAGTGAATCCATGCTGGAAGTATACAAATCCACTGCAGAAATAAAAGAAACCATGTTTAGTTTCAACTCTGGAACTAGAAAATTCATTGTTAGCCAGATGAATATAACCTGGTATGTCATTGACCAAAGGCTTTTACCAAGTGGATGTCAGTGGTTAGGGTATAAAATCCCACATGGCTGGGTGTGATGGTGCACACCTCTAATCCCAGTATTTGGGAGTCTGAACAGGAGGAACACAGGTTCAAGGCCAGCCTTAGCAACTTAGCTGAGACTCTCAGAAACTTAGAAATCACACACAAGCCCAGGCTTGCTGTCATGTTTTAAGTACTTTCTTAATCACTATCAGAACCTGGACTTTTGATGACTAGAGATAGACTGCCTTGGCACAGGAAATATGTGTGGGTTCAAGGACTGATCACTTGGCTTTGCCCAGAGCTCTACTGTAAGGTAGGAAAAATACTGTTGAATGAAAAATCTCTGTGTCTCTCATGGTTTTTATATGTTGTATTGGTAAGTTTTCCATTACTACAATGAAGCACCTGAGGCTGAATACTAATAAAGAAAAGAGGTTGATTTAGCTCAAGGTTCTGGAGGTTCTAGGGCATGGTGCTGGCTTCATTTCAGCTCTGGCAAGGATTTCATGAATGTGAGAGACACATAGTGGGACAGAAAGCCAGAGTGCAAGGGCAGGGCCAGGCCTATTTTAAATGTCATTAAAAATTGTCTCAAGAGAACCAACTCAGGGATCCCATGAGAACTACCTACATCCCTTCTGCGGGCACCCCTGATGACCTAAGGACCTCCTACAAGGCCCTGCCTCTTAGAGGCCCCACTATCTCTCATCTCACCACATTGGAAACATTCAAATCCTTGGGGAACAAACCACATCTAAACACAGCATATGTCCTGCAAGGAATTAATCATAAGTGGGGGCAAAGGTCTGATGACAACATTTTTTTAGACATTTGTTAGTCATGAAAAGTGAGAAAAACTCATAATGGGCAACCGTAGGAGATAGGTTAAGTTATGGTACATCTATATAATGGAATGCCCTGCAAAAACTTAAAAATGATGTAGAAGAATGTTTAACATGGCAAAGTATTCATGATATGTGAAGGGGGAGAGAGGAAAAGTTGGCCTCAAAATAAATCACAATAGTGATCTCATTTTAAAAGTGTTACACTCATCCAGACATGGCTGGCTAGACCACACAGATCCTTAATATTGTTAAGATTTTCTACAACAAGTAAAATTGCTTTTGCAAATGAAGATCTTATAAAAGCTGTGATGAAAACACCTTCCTGAGCTCTACTCTCAGTCTACTTGGATCAGCACAATGCCAGGGATTGGGGAGTCATCTCCAAACCACACATCTCCACCCTGTTTTCCCAGACCCATGCCAATTTCTGGAGAAACTATTGGGATCCACTGAGTGTGTTGGTGCATGCCTATAATCCTAGTACTTGGGAGACTGAGATAGGAAAATCACATGTTTGAGGCCAGCCTCAGCAACTTAGTGAAGTTCTCAGAAAATTAGCAAGACCCTGTTTCAAAATAAAAAATAAAAAGGGCTGCAGATGTAGCTTAGAGGTAGAATGCCTTGGGTTCGATCCCTAGTACAAGAAAAACAAAAACAAACAAACAAACGAGACTGTTGAGCTCTCCTAGCAGTACCATGCAAATGATGTGGGCACAGTGTCTATGCTGTACACCTGAGTAGAGATGCTTGCAAAAGCCTATAACCTGAGTAAAATTCCCCTCAAGCATATTCCTGATTAGAGGAGGAGAAAGCATTTAAGAAAGTAATTTCATTCTTATAATACCCAGAAGATCAGATAAGAGCAACTCTTACCCCTTGCCAATTTTTAATGACATTTTTATGGAATTCTGTCTGAGTATTTCTGAAGCTTTTGAGAAACAAACAAATAAACAAAACAGACAGACAGACAGACATAGACAGAAAAAGTTTCTTGAGCATCCAGCTGCAGCCTCCTGTGAGCAGGTCGGTGTTCTGCTCATTTCCCTGGCAGGAGGACGCCATCCTCTGTTGCTATGGAAACAGTAGTCAAGCCAAACTGCGCTGGAGGACCCTGCCCGGGTCCTCAAGAACATACTGTTTCCTCCCACCTGATTCCCTTTGCTTAAGCAGCTGTGGAAAATCTCCCTTTCTGGATACCTGTTTCCATGGCCCGGCAGTGATGAAGGACGGTCAGAGTGCAAATACCTCTCGACTGTTGGAGCCGCCCGGCCAGAGCGGCCATGAGTGCTGTTCCTACCAGAGAACGCTACCGAGAGTGGGGGTTTTGTTTCACAAGATGTTTTCAAGGATGGCCAACCTTTCCAGTAAACGGTCTTACATTTATTATAACATCTAAGAAAATTTTCGGCGGATAGACGCTTTTATACTTTACTGGCTGCAGGAGACACAATCTACTTTGAGCAGAGCTCACTGCACATGCGCAACAGGCTTTCCTACTTCTGAGTATGTTTTGCATTTCCTTTATTTCCCCCACTCATATTCCTGTACTGTAGCCATCTGAGATCAAATGCTAAAGTCACTCTACTTGGAGACTTTAAAAAGCCAAGTGATGCCGGGCGTGGTGGCGCATGCTTGTAATCCCAGCATTTGGGAGGCTGAGACCAGAGGATTCGGGTTCGCGGCCAACCTCAGCTACTTAGTGAGGCACTCCGCAATTTAGTGAGATTCAGTTTCAAAATAAAGAATAAAAAATAGGGCTGGGGGTATAGCTCGGAGGTAGAACGTCCCTGAGTTCAATCCCCAGTACCGCAAAAAAAAAAAAAAAAAGCCAAGTGATTTTTCTCAAAATGCAACAAGTGCCATTATGTAGCTAGCTGGGACCCAGCTAATGGACTCCCTATTCAACTGCAGGGACCTCAGGGTGCTCCAGCTTCTCTGTTTTCCCCTTTAGCCGCTCCGTCATCACTGGTCTTCTACTTTGTGGTCTGGAGCCAACCATCCTTTAGATGGCTGAAGGACAACAGGTAAGCAAAGAGGTTTCCCAAGATTCTGAGGAAGGGAAAGGGTGGCCAGGAGCAAGCCCTTAACATCCCAACCCCTATTTCCTAACGAAAATATTCCAAAACATCTAAAAATGCGTGACACACAGTTTCAGAAACAAATATTCTGCAAAACTGAAAACATCCTAAATGCTCATCAAGAGTAGAGGGGGTGTATGAATTATTGTACTTTAATACAATGGGATATTGCTCAGCAAGAAAGACAGAATGCTTTGCTAGGTAAAATTTATATACAGTACATGATGCTGAATGAGAAAAGCAAGAGACAAAAAGGCCTTCACTTACATGAAGTTCTATCTGAACTATTTGTCTGAACTAATCTATGAGGGAAAGAAAATCAGTTGGGCTTGCCTGGAAGGATGGGGACAAGGTTGGGGATACTGGAGAGCTTTTCTGAGGTGATGGAGATAAGCTACATTGGCCCAGAGTGAGAGTCACATAGGTTTATACATTTGTCAAGGCTCATCCAACTATACACTGAGAATCTGTGTGTCCACTGTGTTATACCTCAGCGAAGAAAAAGATTATATTTTATTGCCTTTTTCTGTGAGGCTTTCTTTTAAGTACTTTGACTACTATGCTTTGAGTGGCCCCTTTAAACTGATGTTGCAGTTGAATCCCCATTGGGAAGTATAAGGGGGTAGAAACTTAATCCATGGATGGTATTTGGAGGTGAGGCCTTTGGAAGGTGATCAGGATTCGATGAGACTACGATGGTGAGACTCCCATGACGGCATTGGTGGCTCTGTAAGAAGAGGAAGAGGGACCCGAGCGATCACATTCACTCTGTCTCACCATGCAATGCCCTGCGCCATCTTGGGACTCTGCAGAGTCCCACCAGCAATGAGGACCTCACCAGATGTACCTGATCTTGAACTTCCCGGTCAAATAAGCTTTTATTTTTATAAATTACTCAGCCTAAGGTATTTAATTATAGTGACAGAAAACAGGTTAAGACAACGACTTATTTAATCCTCACAAAAATATGGGAGAGGAGTTGTGTTTATTTGCATTTTTTTTTCTTGGTACTAGGGGTTGAACCCAGGGGCATTCTACCTCTGAGATACACCCCCAGCTCTTTTTATTTTGAAACAGGATCTTGCTAAGTTGCTGAGGCTGGCCTCAAAAGTGTGATCCTCCTGTCTCAGCCTCCCAGGTACTGAGATTAAAGGTGTATGCCACCACACTCTGCTGATTATTTGCATTTTAAAGATGGGGAAACAGACACAGAGAGGTTACATAAAATTACAAGGTAACTGGTTGGACCAAGATTTGAATCCTTGGGAGTTCAGCCCCAGAGTTAGACTCTTGGTTGATACATTGCATTACTATACCTGCCAGAAGTAGCATCCAACTTATTCTTCATTTGTAGCTTCACTGAAGCTTTCCAAATAAGATACCAGAACAGTTGCTTTATATATAAGCAGAAGTCCAGCTACTTAAAATAGGACTGTCTATGTTGGGTATTGGAATGCTTTGAATGATTCTATTTAGTTTCAATGTAGTCAGCACTACTAAATTGCAAACTTAGCAATTAGCACTACTAAATTGCTTTGCAGATGATCAAGAAGGCCAGTCTCAGCCGGGAGTAGTGGCACATACCTATAATCCCAGTATTTGGGAGGCTGAGATAGAAAGATTGCAGGTTCCAGGACAGCCTCAGATACAGAGCGAGACTCTCAGTAATCTGTTTCCAAACAAAAACTAAAAATTGCTGGAGGTGTAGCTCAGAGGTAGAATGCCTCTTGGTTCAATTGCCAGTAACACACGCACACACACACACACACATACAGTCAAGTTCCTGAACTAGTAATTGTTTTACAACACAATGTTACAAGACAAGCAAAATTGTTTGCCTGATTTTGCCAAGTGGAAGATAAAAATGCAGTGAAGTAATCAGGTGTGAAGGAAAACTCATCTGCTCCCCGTTAATGGTTGTAACTTACTGTACTGCTTACCATATACAGACGAGAATGAACAGGGACACCAAAGTATTAACTGTGGGAAGAAGATCTCTAATTTCTCCATTATACACTCACATATTACTTGTAATTTTTATGAGTATACTTTTTTTTTTTTTTGGCACTGGAGATTGAACTCAAGGGCATTCTACCTCCTAACTACACCCTCAGCACAATTTTATTTTTTATTTGGAAACAGGGTCTCCCTAAGTTGCTGAAGCTGGCCTTGAACCTATGATCCTCCTATCTCAGCCTCCCAGGTACTGGGGTTGCAGGTGTGTGCCACTGTGCCCAGCTGTGAGTAGGCGTTTTTTGAACCGGGGACCTTTCATGTGTGAAGCGAATGTGATAACCACTACACTACAGAAACCAACTGTCTGAGTAGGCGTTTTTGATGAGATTGTCTAACAGTGATCCAATGAACAGTTCTTGCTTATGTGGGGGCTAGCAATTTTCAGCCTTCATTCACTCATTCGTTGAATACCATTGAAGATATGAACATTCACTGAATATTCACTTACTGTCTACTGTATGCAAGGTACTAGGTACCAAGGATACACAGAAACTGGTATTCTAGTGGCCAAACACATACATGGAAAAACATTTATGGAGTAATGTAGGTATCCTGCAGTGGGAGGGATTTAAATTAGCCCTGGTAATACTGCTCCACTCTGCCTGTAGCCATAGCAATCTCTGGGTTTGATGGCTGTTCATCATGACTAAGAGGTGAGAAGAGAAGATGAAACATATCTGAACGACATAAGATTCTCCTAGTCTCTGGTTTTATGAGATTACCAGAAGCAAACCCAACACATGAATGACACGGGCCCTGATTCTACAGATTAATAAGGCCCATGAGACATTCATTTCTTCACTATCCTCGTTTCTTATGGTAAAGTGGTTGGTTGTCAGTTGTCAGAGAATGACACTTGAAGGATGTCATTCGAGTACTCTCCTCTGTTCCATGGCTAGAGTTCCTTATACTCATCACTGTCTTTCCATGTGTGCAAAATGCATAATGGTTCAGAGGGACTGACTTGATGCCGAGTAATTATTCAATTTCCAGAGTCTCTTGAAACAAAAATGCAAAGTAGCTCACAAATGACCAGGGTTGAAGGCACTCACTCTCTATATAGCTAGGGGGTAGTCACATTGCCTCTGTGATATAAAGGAAAATAGAATTATCACAAGCATGTATGGTCTTTAGAGTCAGAAAAGGAATGGGTAAGTGTACACTTTGCTTACAGTTTGAGCTTAAAACAAAGTTAAAGCACAGACTGTAAAAAGCAGCCTTTCTCAGGACCATGTGGTTCATTAGCACCATGGGGCACACCTGAACCAGAAAGTTCTTCCTTGAGCCCCAAGCTCCTGCCTGTTTAAAATGTGAATGGTCACCTCCATCTCCTCATCCCAGTACACTCAGGATTGTTTAATCCGTCCTGGCACACAGTGTCCTTGTCAGCCTTCATTGCCTTCTTCAGAAGCATGTCTGGTTTTTGGAACTGATCTGTAATTGGAAGTCAGCCTCAGTGGGCAAGTGCACGTCATAAGCTCATCACAGTGCACCAGCCTGAGTAAACTATGCTACACAAGAGCAAGGGGGAGCATTTCCAAAATGAATGCATGCTACTGATCTGCAAAGTTAGAGACCTTGTCAATCAGACCGAACTGCTTAGATATGTTTTCAATGGAAAAAAAAAATCAGAGAAAATTCTCCATTATCTCATGACTCCCATTTATTCTTGGCGTAGACCCTAGGGCTTCTCCAGGGTCAGAGAATTTGTTTGTAACTATAGTTTCTGGATTTAGTAGATAAATACCATTTCTGCCCTCTCCTATTTTTCTGCAAACCAATGTAAGACAGGAGAATAAGAAGCAATAGAGCATGCTTCTGTCGTCAAGAAACACTCGTATCTGGGATCATAATGCTGTATATAAAAGAGGCTTTCGCATTAGTGGAAACTGTACCAGAGTAAAGACAGAGAGAGAAGGCTGGGAACACTGAATCTCATTTCCTTTGCAGAATTCTCTAAAGTAAATGTCACAGCCCTGGCTTGAGACAAAGTCAAGGTTCACCAGCTGACAACAATGTGTGTCAGCATCGAGTGGCCTCAGATATTTAAGAAACACAGAAAGTCACTTTGGCTGCCTGTGAGCATGTGGATGGAGGATGGACTATGAGAACCAGCATCCCTCTAGCTTCTAAATCTGCTAAAGAGGAGTGAAGAAGTCAACGCACACCAAAGACCTCCATTGAATGGTTTCACTGGGATAAGGAAAACATCCAGCCAGCCCAGTGCAGCTCAGTGTTCCAGGATACTGGTGATAAGGTTTCTGGAGGCAAACAAGCTCAAAGTATCCAACCTCATTCACTTGTTCTTCCCCAGTGGCTCAGGAATAATCCCCCACTGTTCAGTTCAAGGATGGGCAACATTAAAGAGGTTTCAGCATAAGACTTGTGTGAATATGCTGCATTTAAGAAATATCTCACAACGGAAATCCCACCAGAGCAGGTGAAAATTAAGACAACACATTTCTCTGAACTGGGTGTGGTGCACACTTGTAATCCCAGTACTTGGGAGGCTGAGACAGGAAGATTATAAGGTTTGAGACCAGCCTCAGCAATTTAGTGAGACATTGTTTCAAAATTTAAAAATAAAAATAAAAAAGGATGGAGGGTACAGCTCAGAGATAGAGTGTCCTGGGTTCAATTCCCAGTATCGAAACAAAACAAAACAAAAAGACAACATAAAAACCAACAACCAAAAAACAGACAACATATTTATCTGAAAAGCAGTCTGAATTAATGCATTAATACCAAAAATATACACATACTTCAGTTCACCTAAAAAATCATCCTATAGAACTGTTCCATCCAATTTGGTAGCCACTAGTACTTGAGATATGGAGGAACCAAAGTAACTAAAATTTTAATTTAGAAACATATTCATTTCAGTTATTGGAAAACTTTTAAGCATGTTTAGAATAAACTGGATATATGAGTTTACTTTCCAGCTCTAAATTTTATGAAATCTAAATACAGATTAAGTATTGCTAATAAAAATTTGGTAACTCAATTAAGATGTGCATACTAGATTTTGAAGACTTGATTTGACAAGAAGAATGTTAAACATCTAATTGAAATTATATTTTTTATATTTGGGGTAAATACAGTGTGGAAATTAATTTTACTGTTTTCTTTTTGCTCTTTAACCTGGCTACTAAGAAATTTAAAAATACATGTGATTTGTACTATGTTTCTATGAGTTGGAATTGCTATAAGAAATAAAAACACAGCTAGGATTAGTGGTGCATGCTTGTAATCTCAGTACTTGGGAGGCTAAGACAGAAGGATCACAAGGTTCATGGACAGCCTCAGCTTAGTGAGGCCCTCTGCAACTTAGTGAGACCATGTTTCAAAAATAAAGAATAAAAAATAGTGCTGGGGGTATAGCTCGGAGGTAGAATGCCCCTGGGTTCAATCCCCAGTACCACAGGAAAACAAAACAAAAAACAAAACAACAAGAAAGAAAGAAAAACACTGGTATGTAAAGAAAACATACACATATTGTTCAAAGTAGAAAACAAAAACAAACAAACAAACAAACAAAAAAACCCAGAACTAAAACTGGAAACAAAGTGAATGCGTATGTATAGAGGAATGATTTGTTTAGTGTATACACACACACACACACACACACACACACACACACACACACACACCCAGCCATGGGCTAGAATGAATTAAAGTTCTACCAGTGGAACTGAAGAAATATCCACAATGAGTATTATAGAAGAAAAGTAAACTATATAGAAATGTCAATAATCTGAGTTTTGTAAAACTACTATCTCAATCTTCGATAGATGCATATGTTTGAAAAATATGGCCTGATATTGACAAAAAAAAGTACAATGGCCCTATATCAGGTAATCAGGTGTTTAACCTGGGTTAACTGCATGTGGTTGGTCAGGGTCAGTGAAGAGCAAGAAAGCAAGTAGAAAGAAAATAAAATGTTGTATTAGCCAGTTTTCTGTTACTGTGACTAAATACTTGAGATAATCAACTTTTAAGGAGGAAAGATTTATTCTGGCTCATGATTTCAGAGGGTTCAGTCTATGCTTGCTTGGCCTTGTTACTTTGGGCCTGTAGTGGTGCAGTACATCATGGTGGGAACATATGGTGGAGGAAGCCTGTTTACCTCGAGGCTGCTGGGAAGCATGAAGAGGGGAAGAGGAGGGGCCCAGGTCCTGGGATTTCCTTCAAGGGCATGCCCCCAATGACCTGACTTGATTCTACTAGGCTCCACCTCCTAAAGTTTCCAACACATTCCAATAGCGTTGTAGGCTGATGACTAAGCCTTCAACATGTGAATGGGCCTTTGAGGGAACATTCAAGATCCAAATTGCAGCACATGTCCAACTCCCCCCACCAGCACTTGTATTATCCTATGTAGAACTGTATATAGATGTGTGCATACACATATACTAAATAGGAAAAGGGGAAGGATAAAGCTAGAACTACAATGTACAAGGTATATTGCCAACTGGAAAAGATGGAAGTTGAAGATAATATGTAAATAGACTTATTCTATTTATATCAATAACAAATCCTCATTTTTAAAATTTTTTCGTAGTTCTGGGGGTTGAATTCAGAGGCACTCTATCTCTGAGCTACACTCCCAGCCCAATTGTTTTAATCTTGGAACAGGGTCTCTCTAAGTTGCTGAAGGTCTCATTAAGTTTTAGAGGGTGGCTTTGAACCTGTGATCCTCTTGTCTCAGCCTCCCAAGTTCTGAGATTATAGGCATGTCCCACCATACCTGTCTTCCCTCCCATTCTTATAAATTGTTTGTATAAGCAAGGGATAAATTGAGTATGATAGTCAATTAACAATGACAATCTGGTGGAGGGTACTGACAAGAAAGCCAGAGTGAATGGAGTGGAGAAAGATATATATAATCTTTGTATTTTTCTATTCCATTTTTATAATCTTCATTTTTATTACAAATGGCTGTAACTTTTTTACAATTTGAAAGAGAAAACTTGGCCGGGCGTGGTGGCGCATGCTTGTAATCCCAGCATTCGGGAGGCTGAGACCGGAGGATCCGTGTTCGCGGCCAGCCTCAGCTACCTAGTGAGGCACTCCACAACTTTGTGAGACTCGGTTTCAAAATAAAGATTAAAAAATAGGGCTGGGGGTGTAGCTCGGAGGTAGAATGCCCCTGAGTTCAATACCCAGTACCGCAAAAAAAAAAAAAAAAAAAAGAAAGAGAAAACTTAATAAATAGGGTAGCAAATACTTTAAAAATCAACAACAGCCGGGCGTGGTGGTGCACACTTGTAATCCCAGCATTTGGGAGGCTGAGACCGGAGGATCCCGGTTCTCAGCCAGCCTCAGCTACCTAGTGAGGCACTCCGCAACTTAGTGAGACCCTGTTTCAAAAATAAAGAATAAAAATAGGGCCGGGAGTATAGCTCAAAGGTAGAATGCCCCTGAGTTCAATCCTCAGTACCACAAAAAAAAAAAAAAAAAAAAAAAAAAAAAAAAAAAAAAAAAAAAAAAAAAAAAAAAAAAAAAAAAAAAAAAAAAAAATTAGTTGGCCAGATAGGCACTCTAAAAGCAGCAAAGAGTTTCTTGGATATTTTCATGAAAGAAGAAAAGTGGGATAGAAAAATTCAAAGAGTAAAAGTGAATTAGAGAAAATAACAGCCATTACAAAGGAGAACCAACATATGAATAACTGGCATTCTTGACATATTATCATTTTTTTTTTTGCAGTACTGGGGATTCAACCCAGGGACATTCTACCTCTGAGCTACACCCCCAGCTCTATTTTACTGTTTATTTTGAAACAGTCTAAGTTGTGGATGGCCTCACTAAATAGTTGAGGCTGGCCACAAACCTGTGATTCTCCTGTCTTAGTCTCTCAAGTACTGGGATTACAAGTGTGCACCACCAGCTTATCATAGGTTATAATGAAACCCGACATCCAAAAGACATGCGAATATATTTTCCTAAAATAAAGTCTATAAAGACTGAGAGGGCACATTGGATTCGAAGAAAAATGGAAACAAACAGAAAAAAAAATATCTTGGTATATTTACTTCAGGGACAAAGATTCCTCTGGGCATTTCCCCCCTTTATTCACCACTACCACCAAAAACACAAAACAAAACAAAATCCCTCAAACCCCAACTCACCAAGTGCTGTATGTGTGTACGTGTGTGTGTGTGTATGTGTGTGTGTATGTGTTTTGTATCACTTTGAATCTCACTATGATGTATAATTAAATTGTACCAATAAAAGTATAAAAAAACCCAACTATTTATGAATGGAGTTTTAAAAGAAAATTTACTTCTGTGAATGAATATAAAGGAAAATATAAACAAAATAAATTATTCAAGGTACTGCAGAAATTTTTCACATTCAAATTCTCTTCCTTGTGAATCACTCTTTGACTCAGAGGCATTGGAGGTTTTCTCACATAATGTGTTCTTTGTACTATTAAGAGCAATGGTGACAAGCATTTCATTGAAGGACACTCCACCATCATCTCTGGTCTTTTCTCCTGAGACTTTGACACCCAGTAAGTGAGTTTGATGCTGATGCCTTCCCAGTCAATGAAGTATCAATGCAAGGTGTTCAGATCTCAGTCAGTTCTTATTTTTCTTCCTCAATTAGTGCTTATGTGAATTTTTGACTGAAGATTGTTTTCCAGCCTTGTCACCAAGAATATAACTAAATTTACATACAAATAGGCCTAAAATTATGCCTATACAAGTCAACTCCTTAAAGGGAGACATGCATACTATGTGACCTTGTGATATATCATATTACTTGGGCAAAATATTTACTCTCCTTCACTATGATGATTTATCTATGGCTCCTGACATCATGCTTGTTATAAGACTTGCACTGGCTAATGGAATGTAGCAAAAGTGAAGGTATCATTTCCTACCAGAAGTTTCAAGGGCTATCATGTTATTCCTAACTTTTTCCCTCTCTAAGACCAGTATGCCCCATGCAGGGCTGTTCCTTTAGCCTGGGTCCTGGAAATGAGGACAACACAGATTACAGCCAAAACTGACCATTACAAACATATAATACAAGTGAAAGGCAAATTTGTAAGCTGCTGAAGTTTGGGGGTTGTTTGTTACTACAGCATAACTTCGCTTAAGCTGATTGATATAGCTCTCTAAGCTTATAGGACTTAAATCCTTGTTTTGGTATGGTCTACATGCGTTTTTGAAGGATTCTTGATTTATATAGGACTTCTGGAGGGTAGTCAATGAGTAGGTGATTGCTGATTAGGCTTCCTTTATGTGAGATTCGAATTCAACGTATTTCAGGTAAGCTATGACAAATGCAGAGTTACCTCACCGAAGATGTGTTTAAAATAAGTTACTCTGGACTACTTAGAAACTCATTCTGCACGGTAAGAGGTTATGACTCAGAGTTCAGTTGTTGGGAGCCACCATTTATACCTGTATTCTCACGAAATGCCTTGAAATCTAAGGTCAGAAAACATTTGGGACTGGAGATGACACCTCAGTTTGAGACATCGCGATAGTTCACAGTGGGAAAAATGTGTGCTGGGTAGGGAAGGAGAGGAGGGAGATGTTGTAGTTCTGAAGGGTTCACTCTTGTCTCTCTTCTTTCTTTGCAATTAAAGCTGATTCCATGTTGGATGTTATCAATTTGCAGACAATGGCTTTTTTTTCCCTCCCTCTAAAGCAGAAAATTTGACATCTGCTGTCAGAGTTCTGATTGAGAAGTGGTTGCATTCAAAACATATCAGGAATCCAACTGCAGTTAAGTGTTGGTGGATTCAACAATTTGCAGCAGCCCTTCAGAGAAGACAGGCTGTAGTTTCCTCCTGGGATGACATCACCAGGCCCCCTGACAATGGTGCTAGTAGGAAGTAGAATGGGATAGTTAGTTGACCTTGGACAGCAGAAACAGGAGGCAGGTAGAAGACAATATGTTAAAATAATGCAGGGCAGGAGGCTGATTTTCTCCTTCATATTCTGGTTAGATGCATTAAACATAGGCACTGGGAATTAGTTTTGGCTTTCAAATTCTGTGTGGCCACAAGCACTCTGCCTATTTCCTCCAGAATAAACAAAGAAGGAATAAAATCAATCCTAGTGAAATACTTGTACATTAACAAAAGTAGCTAGATCTGGACATGGTGGCACATGTCTCTAATCCCAGTAGTTGGGAGACTGAGATAGGAGGATCACAGGTTTGAGGCCAGCCTCAGCAACTTAGTGAGGCCCTCAGCAGCTTAGTGAGACCCTGTTTCAAAATAAAAAATATAAAGGGCTGGGGGTGTGGCTCAGAGTAGAATGCCCCTGGGTTCAGTCCCCAGTCCCTCCATCCCCTCCCCCAATTAAAAGAGAAAGCAGCTGAGATGAGGATATTTGCAAACAGAAACTGTAGAGGGTGAAAGCTGGGCATGGTGGCGTACACCTGTAATCTCAGTACTTGGGAGGCTGAGATAGGAGGATTGCAGGTTTGAGGCCAGCCTCAGCAACTTAACAAGACCCTATTTTCAAACAAAAAATAAACTGGGAGCCGGGTGTAGTGGCACACACTTGTAATCCCAGTACTTGGGAAGCTGAGACAGGAGAATCATAGGTTCTCTGCCAGCCTCAGCAACTTGTGAGCCCTCTGTAACTTAGTGAGACCCTATTTCAAAATAAAGAATAAAAAATAGGGCTGAGGGTGTAGCTCTGAGGTAGAATGCCCCTGGGTTCCATCCCAAGTACTGCAAGTAAATAAATAAATAAATAAATAAATAAATAAATAAATAAATAAATAAACTAAACTGGGGGTGTAGCTCAGAGGTCGAATACCTCTGGGTTCAATCTCTAGCATCACAAGGAGAAGAAGAAGGAGGAGGAGGAGGAGAGGGAGGAAGAGGAGAAAGAGAATGAGGAGGAGGAGGGGGAGGAGGAGCCATGGGCAGTAGAGGTGGCTGCTGAGGATCACTGGTGACCTCTCATCCACCATAGCTCATCCACATTGCCAGGACAACCTTGATCCCCTGCAAATGGAGGCAGGAGAAGGTCACGGTTAAGGGCATGGGCTTGACAGTCAGACAGCCCTGAGTTTTGTATCTTGATTGTAATGGCACTAGTTCTGCCTGAGTGGACACAACCTCCCTAGTCCCTGTTGTATCAAATGTAAAAGAAAAAAAAATATATATGACAGCGCCCAACTTATACAGTGATCCTCCTGTCTCAGCCTCCCAAGCACTGGGATTATATGCATGTGCCACCTTGCTCAGCTTAGTTTCTATCTTAGCTGAGAAAAGTCAAAGTGACAGGTTGTTAGAATTGCCATTCAAGTATTTGTTGTTGTTAAAATAAAGTCAGAATTATAAAGTTGTAAAACTAAGTGGATGGGGTCTTTGGGCTGAATCTGATTATTAATAGGGAAGTATAAAGAAGCTATAATCAAGAATACAATACCTGTTCAGCAGATTTTGGCAACAAGACACCACTTCGGTGGTGTTGCTAGGGAGACTGGAGTTAAAGGCTTCCTCTATAACACGATGGCAGTTGATGTCCACGGGAGTGCTAGAAAGTATGCCTGCGGGTGGAACAGAATGCCATTTATTTAAATAACTAGTGAAGCTACTGAACTATCCTTCTGTGCTTAGCTTCTCCACCCGCCCCACACATTTAACTTGACGATATGCTGCACATGCAGGCTGGAGCCCCTGTGGGCAGCAGGACACCAGGCCTGGGACGCAGTACCTGCGATGCAGGCTGTCAGGAAGCAGGCGGCCGTCCCCGCAATCAGGGCTCTCACTGCACCGGAGGCGATGTCACGCTTCCTACAAGGAGCCATGGATGCTGGGAAACATGGAAGGAGGTGTCTGATTAATGTTTGATTAATGTTGATTCTACAGTCAGATGTAGTGGCACACAACTGTCATCCCAGTACTTGGGAGGCTGAGACAGGAGGATTGCAGGTTCAAGACCAGCCTTCACAATTTAGCGAGACTCTCAGCAACCTAGCAAGACCCTGTTTTGAAACCAAAAATAAAAAAGGGCTGTGGGTATGGCTTGGAAGTAGAATGTCTCTGGGTTCAATCCCCAGTACCACCAAAGGGAAAAAAAATACAAATGTGTAGCCTCTAAAAATTGTTCTGGTACTTGGGTGTGGGGGTATACACCTGTAATTCTAGAACTTGGGAGGCTGAGACAGGAAGATAGCAGGTTTGAGGCCAGCTTTAGCAATTCAGCAAGACCCTCAGCAACTTAATGAGAATCTGCTTCAAAACAAAAAGGGCAGGAGGTATATCTTGGAGGTGGACTGCCCCTGGGTTCAATCCTCAGTACCTTCCGCCCCTGACACATACACAATTGTACTGGAACAGTAGTTGCAAGTCAGTTGAAAAGAAGCAGGTCCTAAGTTTCATTGGAAGGACTCAGAGAGCACCAAGGGTATGGCAAAGCAAATGGGTTGCAGAGTGGGGTCCACCAAGGAGATGGTCTGCGAGTCACCATTTACTTCTATGCCCGTGGCAGACCTCACTAGTAAATCACAGAATTTTCCCATTGAACTTCCACTGGCCCTCAGAATCCTTCTCCAGGTGTCTATTATCAACCTATTGGCACTGGTATGCAAGTGGAACCTCTGAGTCACCCGTGGGTTAGGAGAAGCATCCGTATGTTTGAGCATCTTCTTCCTAAGGTTAGCATGGGCATACACAGGAAAACTATATTGCAGATTAGGGATTAAAAAAAAATAGACTCTAGCAGGGTGCAGTGGCATATGCCTGTGATCCAAGTTCTGGGAGGTTAAGATAGGAGAAGTGCAGGTTCAAGGCCAGTCTTAGCAACTTAGCAAGACCCTGACTCAAAACAAAAAATAAAAAGAGTTGGGGATGTAGCTTGGTGATAGAATGCCTCTGGGTTCAGCCTCCAGTCCAATAACTAAGAAATAACATAAAGTAAAATAAATAAAACATAAAAAGGGCTGGGGGTGTAACTCAGTGGTAGAGTGACCCTAGATTCAATAAAAACCCAGAGCCAGGTGTGGTGGTGCACACTTGTAATCCCAGTACTTGAGAGGCTGAGACTGGAGGATCTGGGTTCGCGGCCAACCTCAGCTACTTAGTGAGGCCCTCTGCAATTTAGTGAGACCCTGTTTCAAAGTAAAGAATAAAAACTAGGGCTGGGGGTGTAGCTCAGAGGTCAAATGCCCTTGGGTTCAATCCCCAGTACCAAAAAAAAAAAAAAAAAAAAAGACTCCAGGACTTAATACGATTGAAGGGCCACTTTCCCATAACATGAATAACATGAGACAGCATGATAGAGATACAAAGTTTGTTGATGTCACATTTCACTTACTGAGTCCGCCGACCACTATTCCCAGGGAACCGATGTTGGCAAAACCACAGAGGGCGTAAGTGGCGATGGTCTCAGAACGGATCTGTAAGCAAGCATAGGCACCAATGCACAGACACACGTGATCTGACCCAGCTGAAGAAATCAGTGTCCCAGCTGGGCTTCCTATTGTGATTACAGTTATACCGACAAATAAATGCACAGTCTATGATATCAAATACCCATCATTGCCTGGATCGTTTATTACCATCTCCTCTTGATTTTGAGGGAGAGTGAAGAGGGCTTGTGTGGATCCAAGAAACTCTCTACAGTGGACTTGCTTTCTAAAAATGCTACTTCATGCTCACTAGTAACTTCTAATATTTCACATGACCAGGCTACATAATGTGCCAGGCACAGTACTGGCTGGTGGAAATACAAAATTAGTCCCAGAAGATATTCACATTACAATTTGACAAAGGACTTATTCAGAAAGTAGAAAGAGCTGCTGTAACTCAAGAAGAAGACAAACAGCCAAGGAAAAATGGATATATTTGGATAGTTCACAAGAGATATGCAAATGGCCAAGAAGCTCATGAAAAGACGTTAACATCAGCCAAGTGTGGTGGCACATGCCTGCAATCCAGTCCTTGGGAGGCTGAGACAGAAGGATTTTAGGTTTGAGGCCAGTCTCAGCAATTCAGTGAAACCGTCAACAACTTATTGAGACCTTGTTTCAAAATAAAAAAAAAATAAAAAAGGATAGGGGTGTAGCTTGGAGAGAGAATGCCCCTGGGTTCAATCTCCAGGGCCAAAAGAAGAAAGAAAGAAAGAAAGAAAGAAAGAAAGAAAGAAAGAAAGAAAGAAAGAAAGAAAGAAAGAAAGAAAGAAAATGTTAACATCATTAGTTACCAGGGAAACATAAATTTGAAACACAATAATGAAATCCTACTATACACTTACTAAAATGGCTAAAATAAAAAAGACCAGTAACACTAAGTGTGGCAAGGATATAAAGCAATTGTTATTCTTATTCATTACTGACGAGAAGGAATGCACACTGATGCAGCCATACTGTTTTATGGTAGATTCTTACCAACTCAACACACAGCCTACATGTATGAACCAGCCATTTCCCTAAGAGAAGTACAAACACATGCCCACAGAAAGACAGAACATGAATACTTACAGCAGTTTGACTCCTAATAGCCCCATACTGAAAACAACTCAACGTCTTTCAGTAGGAAATGGATAATCAAACTGTGTATGCCTATAAAATAGAAGACTTCCCTAGAAGAAGAACGAGAAAGAACTACATATGACGGCACAAATGCTGAGCCTGCTCACTGAAACAGTGAAGGAAAGACCACTGGCCGCCTGGGACCAGGTCTTCAGAGGGGTGCTGTCTACAAAGGGCCATGAGGGAAACGAAGGAATCACACTGGTAGGGAATTCTCGGGTCCCATAGGCGCGTCCTTCCAGTCTGGCTAGGATGTGAGCTGGCCTGTGTTCCTCAGCTCTGACCACCCGTAGGGGGCAGGGTGGGGGGAAGGTGCTAGGATTCCCACTTGGAAGCAAGAGAATGAACAGTCCTTTCAGAGGGCAGTGAGAAGACTGCAGGTAGACTTGCAGAAACACATCCTACATGCTCTATCTCAATGGCCAAGAGGTGCCGTGGAAGCCAGATGCTTCTTTCTCAGGTTGGCACTGAAGATTGAATGGGCTACTGTTCATCAGAAGCACACCAACCCGGCAAAGCTACCCGCATCACTGGGACAATAATTATCTTTTCCAATAGCCCCCCCCACCCCAAATCTCTATGATTTGATTCAGAGAACAAACCAAACAAATGCTACATTCACAAGTAGTACTTTTTCCCCCCTTTGGGCTAACTGGATTTTTGAAAGCTCACATTCAAAATTCAAGTGGTCATGGTAAGATTTTTTTGTTGATTACAAGGCCCTTTTTAATAGTTTCTGAGAACTCCTTTGTTGAGATTTTCAGGCAGCATGCATATAGCAGACGGGGGAAAAATGAGTATTTGAGCAGTCCAGGGTTCCTGGAAAAGCTCATCCTTGTCCCCTACTCTTTTTAGTGCTTTGAATTTAGTTCAATTGCCTTCAATAGCAGGCATGCTTATTAAGAGACGATGGGGAGGGAGCTGGCATGAAGGACTTGTGATTCTTCTTTTCCCCATCAGGGATCTGGGGAGGAGATACACAGATGTGGCCATGCACGGTTTTATAAGAAGAAGAAAGGGAGGTTGGATGATCCCACTGTGGTTTTGTCCACAAAAGTGGAAGACTATGCAATGGAACAAGAGATGCTGCCCTAGGAAAATAACAGCAAAGCACTCCACAGCTCTCCTTGTGTATGAGAAAGATGCTCCAAGTACAAGATGGCCATCACGGTGCTACCGCTAATAGCGAAACATTGCTAATAGTGCTCACCGGCAAGCACGGTTAGCTGAATTATGGTGCAATAGAATATTATGTCACAGGCACTGATAGGGAAAGTTACCTAAGACTGAGTACAAAAAGGAAGGTTAAGAACAGTGAGTGAGCACAGGCTCCTCCAGAGAGAGGAGCTGCATGGCAGAGAAATGGAGAGGATGACTTGCTTTTCTCTTTTTTGTACATTTTGAATTCTATACTATGGTATGTATTACATCTAAACAACAACAAAAAAACATGCAAAGTAGTATCTTTTTTGGGGGGGGGTGGTACTGGAGATTGAACCTAGGGGCATTCTACCTCTGAGCTATACTCCCAGACCTTTTTTAAAACAAAGTTGCTAGCTGGGCGTGGTGGCGCACGCTTGTAATCCCAGCATTCGGGAGGCTGAGACCGGAGGATCTGGGTTCGCGGCCAGCCTCAGCTACCTAGTGAGGCACTTCGCAACTTAGTGAGACCCGGTTTCAAAATAAAGCAAAAAATAGGGCTGGGGGTATAGCTCGGAGGTAGAATGCCCCTGAGTTCAATCCCCAGTACCGCAAAAAAAAAAAAAAAAAAAAAGTTGCCGAGGCTGGCCTTCAACCTGCAATCCTCTTGTCTCAGCCTCTCAAGTACTGAGATTACAGGTGTGTGCCACTGTGCCCAGCTGCAAAGTATTATCTTTAAGAAACAGAAAATGATGAAGCAATAAAAGGCTTGTTCTCTGAACCCGGGTACTACCCAAGCCATTTTGGGCCTTCCATCTTGGTACCACTAGGGATTTGCCTCTTGGACTTCTGTCATGTGGCATATTTTCTAGCACAGTATCAGGACACATCCCACCCCTTGTTGGTTGGTAAGCAGAAATTGCTGGGGTTCTTCCCTACTTTGTTGATTGGAAATCAGAAAAATTTGTAGTAATGAAATGTGGTTTCCATCGCTACTCAACAGCAGCCGAGGCCCCTGGGCGCGGGTTTCCACCTGCGCTCGGCTCCCCTGCCTTCGCCAGGACTTGCCCTAGATCCAACTCAGCTCTGGGGTTCTGTCTCCGCTTTCTCAACAACCTTTTCACAAAACTGCCTAGCAATGCCAGAAACTGGCAGCTTGCTTTGCTCATTAACAAAACCATGTTCTCCTGGCAACTGGCAGGAGAAACATTTCACTTAATTTAGCCTATTGTTTACTTTTGGCAGGGAAACAAACGGGTTTAGGTGGTATCCAAACAATGAGGAGAATTGGCCAAGTTCCACGTGAGGTCAGTTGAAGAAGGAACACGTGAGGAACAGGAGCCCCCAGAGGCCCTGCTCACATCAGATGCGTGGGTCAAAATGCCCTGACTGAAAAATTTAAGTCAGAACTCTCCTGGAGCAAACCGTGGCACTTGTGTACTATATGGGAGTCAACCTGCATGCTTGGTCTTTGGGAGGCCGGGAGGGATGGTGGTGCTGTCCAGGTGAGCAGACGCAACGCTTGGGCAGCAAACGTTCCCTCCCCTTTCCTTTGAAAACCCAACACATGTGGGGCATGAACTTCAAGTGGGTTGTTCCCGTGAGTAGTGGTGGTGGTCAGAAATGTTTAGTTTCCCTTAGAGTTCCCACTTATGACATGTTCAGGGGGAAAGAATGAGATTCAGCTGCAAATAGAGCCTCCCCTAAGTTCCCTACCCACTAGAGTCCAGGCAGACAGGAGCAGCCCTTGGCATGTGTTTGATCTGAAGTCCTGACATGATTAAGGGTGCTTGACTCAAGGCTTGCCATCCCAGACCTGAGCCTTCTCATGTCCTCATTCTTTTGTACAGTAGCAATGGTGGCTTACTATCTCTTGAGGATGGCCAGGCACTGTGTTGTACTGAGGCAGTTTCTCAGAGCTTATACAATCCCTTTAGCTGGAAGAAGGAGAACTTCATGAGCATTAGACTACCAACACCATGAGGGTAGGGCCTGCTATAATTTAAATCTCGTAGGTCCCCCAAAAGCACATACATTAAAGGCTCAATCCCCAGGCCATGGTGGTATTGGGAGGTAGAACCGCTAGGAGGTGGAGCATTGTGGAAGGAAGTTAGGTCACTAGGGGAGTGCCCTTGAAGTGGATATCAGGACTCCACACCCTCCACTTCCTCTCTGCTTTCCCGCCACACTGAGGTGAACAGGCCTTCTCCACTATGCATTCCCACCATGATATACTGCCTCGCCCAGGCCCCAAAGCCATGTGGCCAATAGACAATAGACGGAACCAATGAACCAAAATAACCTTTCCTTCTTATAAGTTTGTCACCTCTGGTATTTTGCCACAGTAACATAAAGCTAACACAGTGTCTTGAGACTTGTTCAGTCCTGTGGTCTTGGTACCTACTGAGTTGCACATAGAAGACATTTGATAAATATCTGTCTGTTGGTTGATTGCAGTCCTAGCTCAAAGGACTATAGATTTGTGTCCTCAAAAGCAAATCATCACAATGCTATAGCTTAGCTGCCTTTCTTGCCCCCACTCCCCATGCACGATTCAACATAGCTGAAAATAATGAGGTGCTATGTACATTATGAGCTCCACAAGATGAGGGAGTTTTTTATTTATTTATTTATTTTTGTTCACTGATATAACTCAAGTGCCTTGCATAGTGCCTAATATATAGAGGCACACGTTACAAGATGATAAATGTATTGATGTGAAGAACATACTGAAAAACGAGATGGGCGACTCACCGACATATATTGCTGTACGCCATCCACAAATTTGGGTCCAGCTTCTTTCCTCAAATTGATCCATTTTGAGAGGTGCTCGTAAGCCACAAATTCATTGAAGAATGTCTTATAACCTATGAGTCTGGCAACCATAAAGCTGTCTTGCCAGTCCACTCCCATCATAAAGGAAAATGGCATGAAGATGTAGGAGCAGATCAGCTGCAAGAACAAGAATGAACACTTTGTTGGAGCAGTCCTCCTGCCTCATTCTTGTGACAAGACTGGTCCTGCTTCCTCTGTCTCCTTCAGGCACAAGAAATCCCCTCACATCCAGCTGCCCATCTTCACCTTTCAGGAGTTGCTATGGTTTAAATATGGCTTGTCTTCACTGAGACACACACTAATGCTTGGTCCCTAGTGTAATGATGCTGAGAGGTGGTAGGGCTCTTAAAATGGATTAATGTCTTTCTCATGAAATTGGATTAGTTTTCTCTGGAATGGATTTGTACTCCCCAAAGCATGTTGTTATAAAGTGGCTGAGCTCCTGTGTCTCCCCTCACCCTTGGCAGGAACCTGTTTGTCCTTTCTGCTTTTCTGCCATGCAGGGAATAGCAAGTGACCCTCAGCAGAAGTTGGGCAGACACAGCTGCCTGACCTTAGATTTCCAGCCTGCAGAACTGTGAGCCAAATAAACCTTTTTTCTTTACTCTGTTATTCTGTTAATGCAACAGAAAACAGACTAAGACAGCAGTTGAGGCTAGTAATAGATCATTTGAAGCAACCTGGATTCCTGGGGGAGGAGTCAGGAGAGAATGCCTGTTGCGGGGAAGGAGGGCGAGAAGAGACAGAGAAGAGGTGGGCAGGAGCTTCCACAGTGTGTGAGCACGCCATAGGTATCAAGGAAGGCTTCCCACAAACTTATTCTGAAACAAACCAGGGCAGAAACACGACAGAATCATACCTCGAAACTCAGCTGTGGGTAGTCAAACATGTTTCCAAACCAGGACAGGGCTGAATTCACAAAAGACAGCAGGGCCAGGAAGGCAATGAGATTCACAGCGATGTTTGCCACCAGAGGAATGGAGGAGGATGCTCCCTGGGTTGCAGCTTCCAGGAGATTCCTTGAATCACTTCACCAAAAGATTGTGATTCCAGAATTACCAGGGAGTCGTCAGTGGGTGGATGCCACAGATATAGAAATGGCAGTGTCCGAGCTCATTTGGGAGAGAGGAGAGCCCTCAGGCCCGTGTCTTGGTCAAATACTCACCCAAATCCCATGAAATCACAGTGGGTTTTAAGTTGTTGAATATATATAGGTGGCGGGCACCTGGGGATATAACTGGGGTTCTTTTTGTTTGTTTGTTTGGGTGCTGCTGGAGATTGAATCCAGGTCTTCACACATGCTAAGCCATTGAGATATACCCACAGCCCCATTATGTTTTTAATTTGAGGCATTTATAATGAAAACTGGGAAATGACAAAATATTGTAAGTTTTTTTTTTAAAAAGTGGTGTATTTTTTACAGATAGGTAGCAAGGGACATCAGAAGTTTATATATATATATACACACACTATATATATATACATATACATATATATGTATATATATTTGTTTATTTTATAGTACTGGGGATTGAACTCAGGGGCATTCTACCTCTGAGCTACACTCCTACTCTATTTATTCTTTATTTTGAAACAGAATCTCACTAAGTTGCAGAGGGCCTCACTAAGTAGCTAAGACTGGCTACAAACCTGTGATTCTCCTGTCTCGGCTTCTCAAGTACTGAGATAACAAGCGTGCACCATCATGCCCGGTTAAAATCTTATGAGTTTAAAAGTTATTTACTAAAAGTAACTACTGGACAATAGTGATAAGATATTCATGGCATAAAAACAGTTTAAGGAAGGCCTGTGTTACTATCACCTCATTTAAGAAACTAAGTATCTCATGACCTTTGAATCCCTCGGGTCCTGTTTTCTGATCCCCTCCCGACTCCTGCAGGCTTGGGGCGCCTGCCTCCCTGAAGTTGCCTTATCACTCACTTTCTTTACAATTTTCCTACATGTCTGTATCCCTGTGCAGTACACTGTGCAAATGTGTATGATTGCTAACTTGATACGCAGAACCATTTTATAGGTCCAGTATCTCTTATCTGAAAGGCTTGAAAGACCAGATGTGTTTCAGATTTTGGAATATTTGCATATACATCTTGAGATACCTTGGGGTTGAGATCCAAACTATGTTTCATATACATCTTATATACATGGCCTGAAAGTAACTTTATACAATATTTTTAACAATCTTGTATATGAAACAAAGTCCAGTGGTATGGAATTTTCTACTTGTGGCTCTAGACAGGGTTAAAAAAGTCTTGGATTTGGGGAATTTGGGATTTTAGAGTTTTGGATTAGGGATGCTCAACCATTACCATATTCTTTGGCAGCTTGATTTTCCACTTTTGGTCACAATAATTCACTTTCCTTACCAAAAAGGGACAAATCTCAGACACATGTTGGTTGATGAATTATGTTATTTAACAATACTTTTGAACATTATAAATCTCATAGCCTTTTCTACCCTTTTTCTTTCTTTCTTTTTTTTTTTTTTTTTTACAGGGAAAACCAAATCAAAACAAAGAAAGCGAACTGGCTTTGTTATATGAGGAACTTCCAGAAATGGCTATACTGTGCCTTTCCAATAGCCTTAACCTCAGGCTCAATAAACTCTATGCTGAGTCAAGTATGGTGGCATACCTGCAATCCCAGTACTTGGTAGGCTGAGACAAGAAGATACAGGTTTGAGGCTAGCCTTAGCAACATAGTGAGACCCTGTTTAAAAAAAAAAAAAAAAAAAAAAAAAAAAAAGGACTGGGGGTATAGCTTGGAGGGAGAATGCCCCTGGATTCAATCCTTACAACCAACCAACCAACCAACCAACCAACCAACCAACCAACCAACCAATCAACCAACCAACAACTCTATTCTATATTTACAATGATATACCCTTACGATGAACAGCTATGGAAATGTATTCACACTCAGGTGTTTAGAAAGGTTTTCCTGGAGTGTTGAAGCAAGATGTTTTTGGTAGATTCTAAATAATCATGGGGAAATTAAATTTACTTTAATACCATAATTCCCTGTGCTTTCCTGTTATGTTTTTGCTGTGTTTTGAATTTGTACTCCCCCGCCCCAGCTGGTGTAGTTGTTAATTAGGTGACGTGTTCCACTTACCCATTTTCCATTTTCATGGCATTCTTGAGGGTTATTTTGGGCTTTTCTGTCTCAGGCCAAAAGAGTTTAGCGACAGCCAATGATGCAGGCGCTGACATAACTGAAGCAGTCAGCAGGTGGGTGGATGAAACCTGTGATTGCGGAAGGAAGCAAGTAAATAGGCTGAGCCTCTCTCTTGTGCTCAGAGCTGTGGTCCAAAGCCACAAGGGAAGGGGTGGGTAGGACTGATTCTACGCCAGGAATCAATACTTCTGAGGAGGTTGGAAGAGCTGCTTTTTTCAATGAGCCAAGTCTTGGCATCACTTTGAGAGTTAGAGGGTTAAGGAAGGGTTTTGTTAATTGGCCACATTCTTGCAGAAAAGCACAAAACCAAATCTGATCATTTCAGAAGCTAATTAATCCTGCACTGTAAGGACTTCCAAAGAAGGCTCCTCAAGCTCTCTGTGGTCTTTCTGAATGCTCAAACAGTCCTTAATGCCCATATTTCATTACATCATCCATTTACATAGGGATATCTGAAGCTGGACATGGTGGCACATGCCTGTAATCCCAGGACTTGGGAGCCTGAGACAGGAGGATCGCAGGTTTGAGTCCAAACTCAGCAACTTAGCGAGACCCTTAGCAACTTAGATCTTGTTTCAAAATAAAAAATAAAAATGACTGGAGGTATAGCTCAGAGGTAGAATGGCCCTGGTTTTGTTCCCTAATAACACACACACACACACACACACACACACACACACACACACCATAGGGGCATGGAAAAAGGACTCCTGATTCACCTGTAGGCATGGACATTCCCCCACCACCCCCTTTTTGCTCTCCTGAAGTCCTTTGTGCCTTTACACAATCTCCGTTCACCAAGAGTCCCTTTAATCTGTAAATTCTTTCTGTTTTCCTTATGGCTAGTCTACTCCTTCCCTTTCCCATTCCACATACTTACATCATTTCTGGATTCTCTTTCCTATATATTCAGAGTCCCTCCCCATTTCCATAACAACTACTTTTTTGAAGGGGCAGTAGGGACAGAGGGATATCACCTGCTTATCCACTCATGGGGCTATCCTCTGCATCTTCTCCCCTCTCCCTATTAATGGGCTCTCCCAGGCCTAGCTGAAGACCTGGAATACAGTTCACTTGTAAGAAATCCTGGTCATGCCGGGTGTGATGGCATATACTTATAATCCCAGTACTTGGGAGGCTGAGACTGGAGGATCCGGGTTTACGGCCAATCTCAACTACTTAGTGAGGCCTTCCGCAACTTAGTGAGACCCTGTTTCAAAATAAAGAATAAAAAATGGGTCTTGGGGTGTAGTCCAGTGGTAGAATGCCCCTGGGTTCAATCCCCAGTACTGCAAAAAAGAAGGAAAAAAAAAAAAAGAAAGAAAGAAAGAAAAAAGAAATCCTGGCACACAGTAATGAAAGTATTATTAAACTTCTCCACTGAGGCTGGGTAGATACGTGGCTTATAAACCTAAGCTTGGGGACCCACACACAGCTCTCAAACTTGGCTCTACTCTGGAATCTGAGAAGTTTTATAAAAACACTGATGGATGGATCTCATCCCAATACATTCTGTTTTAATTAACCCTGGGTATGGGCCTGGGAACTAGGACTTTTAAAAATTCCCAGGTGATTTAATATGCAGTAAGATTTGAGAACTACTGTTGTAGATCAGGGGCCCAAAAATCTTCTCTGTAAAGGGCCAGAGAGTAGATATTTTTGGCTTTTTTGGGCCACAAACACTCAAATTTATATCATGAAAACTGCCAAAAACAAATGAATAGGAGGAATTGGTTCCCAATAGAGACAAGGGATGACTTGGATTTGGGCCATGGGCTATAGTTGACTGACTCCTATTCAGACCATCTCTACTAATGGCAGTAATCATTTTTAACTTTTTCTCCATAGGTTTAAATTCCAGCCAAAGTTATTTCACCATATTATTTTATTCTGTGGTCATTGGATATAATTCACATTTAGATGGTAGAAACGTGAAAATGAAAACCTCTAACTCCTTGGAGTCATTGCCCTCAAATGTCAAAGCAACAGTGACCAACTTTTGCCACACCAGAAAAAAGGTCCTTTTAAAATTTTTTTTGGTACTGGGGTTTTAACCCAAGAACATTCTACCTTCAAGCGATACCCCCTATTTTTTATTCTTTATTTTGAAACAGGATCTCACTAAGTTGCAGAGGGCCTCACTAAGTAGCTAAGGCTGACTTCAAACCTGTGATCCTCCTGTCTCAGCCTCTCAAGTACTGGGATTGCAAGTTTGTGCTATCATGCCCGGCTTTACTTTTTATTTTAAAACAGGGTCTCACTAATTTGCTAAATGCCTTGCTAACTTGCTGAGGCTGGCCTCGAACCTGTGATCCTCTTGTCTCAACCTCTCAAGTAAAGGGATTACAGGCATGCACCACCACTGCTGGCCTCCTTTTCCATGAGCAATGGGAAAGCAAAAAAGAAAGAAAAGAAGAAAAGAAGACCAATAACAAAGAAAGAACTTGAATTTTGCATATATTAACTCTAAAACGTTCTTACTCCAAAAGAAATGTAGGCGCCCAAGACGCTTCCAGCAATCGTAGAGAAGCCAGCTGTCATGATGGCGTGGAGTTCTGACTTGGTGATATGCGGTAAATATGGTCGTACCAGAAGTGGAGACTCTGTCTGGAGACAGAGAAGGGTGACTTGATTAAATGTTACCTTTAGAATATTAGGGGTGTGTGCCAATAATCTACTCAACATTTCATTCCCTACAACAGTAGACCGAAGAGTGAACCTTGGACCAGTTCCATCAGCCTTACCTGGAGTTAGAAATTCAAATTCTCCTCCAATGTACTGTATCAGAAACTCTGAGCTGGACGTGATGGCACATGCTTGCAATCTCAGCACTTGGGAGGCTGAGATAGGAGGATTGCAGGTTCGCAGCCAGCCACAGCAACTTAGTGAGATCCTCTGCAACTTAGTGAGACTCTGTTTCAAAAATAAAGAATAAAAATAGGGCTGGGGGTATAGCTCAGAGGTAGAATGCCCCTGGGTTCAGTCTCCAGTACCGTAAAAAAAGGAACATTCTACCTCTGAGCTATACCCCTACTCCCACCCGTTTTATTTATTTGTTTGTTTTGGAAACAGGGCCTCAGTAAGTTGCTGAGTCTGGCCTCCAACCTGTTGATCCTCCTGTCTCAGCCTCCCATGTACTGAGATTACAGGCTATGCCACCATGCCTGGCTCTTCCAAGTGATTCTGCTGTCATCTGGCACACTATCACTTAAGAGCTCACGTCATTGATATCCGGGTCATTTGAACTCCAGGTCAATGTGCATATATGGTCATGGGTAAATCTTACAATCTGTGAGGCTAGTTATACAGGGCCTATGCCTATTCTAGGAGGATTTCATGCACTCTTCTAAGAGTTAGCCAAGAGACTCTGCCCAGTGGCCTGGCCTTGTGGCCTGGGGATTCCTAAGCCATCCATTTCCAGCTTCCTCTTGACAAACTCAACCTGTTTCCTACGAGTTCAGGAAAAGGGACAAAAGTAAAAACAATGATCTGCAACTCCAAGAACACGAGCCCTCAGGTCCTTTTACAGTTGAGGATCAGAGAGCCTTCTCTGCCAAGTGGAAAGAAACTGGACTGAATGTGGTCCACACTTAAATCTCATTTAGGAGGACAGGCAGACTGTGCATGAGGCTCGCTCTCCATCAGTAATGGCTATACTTTTAGCATATTAAGTATCAAATTGAGCACTACAGCAGCATGTGTGCAATTTTACAATTTTCTCCTCATTATTTCTAATTGTTCTATATGACCGAATGCATTGAGCCTCAATTTCTAAACTAAATAGGAGCCCAGTACATGAGCCCTCTTACCCTGCAGGTAGTAGCAATCAACTTAAGATGGTGCCCTAATTAGTCCTGAGAGATTTTATGACTACAACTATTATAATTTCAACTTCTAGGGAAGGAAGTATGCCCTCTCACTCCCCACTAATGACAGCTCCAGGCTAGTGAGCTGGGTTTCCCAAGAAGGCTCAGTCTGGAGCAGCTGCAGGCCTGTGATTCGGAGCCCTTTGGTTGTCTAGGTGACTTGGATATTTCTTCAAGACCAATATCCTTGGACAGTGGTGTTGACAAGTACTGACTCAGCTTCCTCCGGGGGTGATGTCATTCTCCCCACAGCTGCACATCCCAAGTGATGAAGAGCCCATGAGTATTTCTTACTTATCTACTCCTTAGGAATGCTGCTCTTTCGAGGGACGTCTCTTGGTATCAAATTCCTTGTTTAAATGGACTTCAGGCAAAAGAGCATTTATCTGTGTGATGGAGGAGGGGAGTGAAGATTTGTAGCCTGAAGATTTATCTTGGATGAGAAGAAAAAACCTAAAAGCATCTTTCTTCAGGCTCAGCTAAGACAGCAGCTGGCCCATTCAGACAAGTTGAGAATAAGTGTTTTTGGAGCTGCGTGGTCACTGGTGGAAAGCCTTCCTGGGTTTCCTTCACGGCCACGGGCACCATGGTATAGAATGTGAGTCTGTCCGTCACACGCTTGCAGCTTCAACACAGGGAAAGACTTTAATGGAAGAGCTACTAGCCTCTGAAGAGTTGACGCTGCAAGCTGCATTGCAGAGACCTCAGCCACTCAACTGACCCAGAGAAGATTTGTTGAGAATTTATATATGAAAAGTCCTATGCCTTAATAAAACAATTTAACTGTCCTTCTCTTTACAACCCTTTACAACCCCCCCCCCTTTTTTTTTTTTGTGGTTCTGGGGATGGAACCCGGGGGCATTCTACCTCCGAGATACAGCCATAGCCTTATTTTTTTATTCTTTATTTTGAAACAGGGTCTCACTAAGTTGCAGAGGGCCTCACTAGGTAGCTGAGGCTGGCCGCGAACCTGGATCCTCCAGTCTCAGCCTCTCAAATGCTGGGGTTACAAGCGTGTGCCACCATGCCCGGCTTCTCCACAAACTTTTTTTTTTTTTTTTTTCGGTATTGGGGATTGAACTCAAGGGCATTCTACCTCTGAGCTATACCCCCAGCCCTATTTTTTTTTTTTTGGCGGTACTGGGGATTGAACTCAGAGGCATTCTACCTCCGAGCTACACCCCCAGCCCCATTTTTTTTATTCTTTATTTTGAAACAGGGTCTCACTAAGTTGCGGAATGCCTCACTAGGTAGCTGAGGCTGGCCGCGAACCTGGATCCTCGGGTCTCAGCCTCCCAAATGCTGGGATTACAAGCGTGCGCCACCATGCCCGGTTCTCCACAAACTTTTAAGAACTCAATTCTTATACCAGTGTACCCAGACACCTGGGAAGTCTCTCTCCTCTCTCTTCTCTCTTCTCTTCTCCCTGGAATCTGGACAGTGCCAATACTAGAAATTCCTTATTTTACACCCTTCTCTTTACACTAAAAGAAATGGCAATGCCATGATACCTTACTCTGTGTTTTGGAAAGAGATTATCCATTTAAGCAGGGGTTTTGCTTTTTGATATCACAACTTACTTGTCCAACAAATATATTGCCTGCAGCAACTACAGACTCAATAGGAGACGACCCCATAGTCATGAGCATTACCCATCCGACCTGAAAGGAAGAAAGGGACAAAGTCAGGGTAGAACCACTTGTATACAATAAGCTTCGAAGTAGGGATACGAATCTTTAAACTGGAGTCAAATGTTGAGGCCTTCAATCGTTGGCCAGTTGGTATTGCTGAATATGAGCGCCATCAATCCTGTAGAGCAGGCTGATCAAATCCTCCCATTTGAGTGGTATGTCTGAGTCATCATACATACTTTTGAACATTATATAAATGGATCTCTATAGGTAATAAATGATAATTGCTAACACTCATGGTAGGCTTTCCTGCATTCCGGGTACTGTTATAAGCCCTTGACTTGGACAATGCATTTAATTGCTATTCTTTGAAATAGGTCCTATAGCCAGGTGTGGTGGCACACACTTGTAATCCCAGCATTTGGGAGTCTGAGACTGGAGGATCCGGGTTTGTGGCCAGCCTCAGCTGCTAAGTGAGGCCCTCCTCAACTTAGTGAAACCCTGTTTCAAAATAAAGAATAAAAAATAGGGCTGGGGCTGTAGCTCAGAGGTAGAATGCCTCCAGGTTCCATCCCCAGTACCACAAAAAAAAAAAAAAGAAAGAAAAGAAATGGGTCCTATAATTATGCCCATTTTGTAGACGAGGAAACCAAAGCACAGAAGAGTAGTTTTGTCAAAGGTCACCCAGCTGGTAAGTAGTGGGGTGTAGATGAAGTTGCACTCTCTCCTTGATTCAGATGAACATGATATATGGGTCCCACTTTTAGCCTGTTGTGATAGTTTTGGTTGGAGTGTCCCCCAAAGATCATGTGCTAAAGGCCTGGTCCCCAGTCTGTGGCAGTACTGGGAGATGGTGAAAACTTTAAGAGGTGGAGCCTACTGGGAGGCCTTAGGTGGTGGTGGTGGGGGGGTCCCTTTGAAGGGCATTGTGAGACCCAGGCTTCTTTCTTTTCCCTTTTCACATTCTGACCATCAGGGGAGTGTCTTCACCCCACCAGGTACTCCCTGCCATAAGGTGCTGCCTCACCACAGGCCCAAAAGCATCAGGGTGAATTAATCATGGACTGAAACCTCCAAAACTGGGAGTCAAAATAAACCTTTCCTCTTTATAAGTTGATTATCTCAGATATTGGTTAAAGTAATGGGAAGCTGACTAATACACCTTTCAACCAGAGACTGTGGTACCCACCTCAGGATGGGGACTTCCAGTTGCATTCTTTCTCCTGTCTTTTTTCACTCATGCTTAGACATAAGTGTAATAAACAATTCTGAATGTTTAAACTAACAATCAGAAATAAAACTCTAGCTGTGATTCTGTGATTCTGAATTCTGCTGGTGTTTTGGTCTCTCTCTCTCTCTCTGTATATATATGTGTGTGTGTGTGTGTGTGTGTGTGTGTGTGTGTGTGTGTGTGTGTGTGTGTTTTGCTTTATTTATAGGGATCAGAAAAGAGTTTTAACTGTCCTCCAAGCCCTGTACGCACCACTCTGCTCTCATGTGCAAACTAGCTTGCAAACTTCCAGTTTTTTTAATCTAACATGTAGGTAGGACTCAGTTGCTGGAGCAGCACTAATAAGATTAACCTTTTACTTAAAAAAAAAATTGTCCTTATAAAACTTCTCTAGAGTGAGAAGCACTTCTTCCTGCTTTAATTTCTCTAGCAACTCCAGGTCATGTGTACCTGCTTTGGTCCCCTCCCAAAGGCAGAGAGTGACTGTGCAGGGCACAGTGTAACCACGAGGGTAACCACGAGGAAAGAGCAACCTGGCAGGTATTTGACCTCAATTGCTTGGCCAATGAAATAACTGTTATTGTTTTATGGAGCTATCCAGTGGGTGAAAAATCAAAGCCCTGGTAGAAGTCCCTGAGATAAAATTCCCTCTACAGACATGTGGAGGATTTGGGGGTTTGAATGTAAGCACTTGGGTGGTAGGTAGTAGAGATGAATCTTTGTAGGAAGAGAAAAGGACTTTGGCAATGCTTGGATAAAAGACAGCTAAGACTTTGTACGTGAAATAATTACCTCTGCACCTGTCACCCGGCACCTCCCAGTCCCAGTACCTTTCTGATGATCCACTGCATCAGTCCCAGGTAGTAGAGCATGGACATCACAGTGCTGAAGAAAACCACGATTGGCAGGACCTGGGCGGGAGAGGACAAGAGGGTCCGTGGGTCAGTGTGGACCCCAGTGGCATTGCGTGTCACAGGCCCCCTTACTGCCTTCCCTTCTCCATCAGAGGCATCATAACAATACTGGAAACTCCTCTTGAGCTAAACAGCACTTTTTATCGGTCAGCTTCCTGCTCTACAGTCTCTCTTTTCCTTTTTCTTTCGGTACCAGTGATTGAATTCAGGGGTATTATACTGCTGAGCTCCACTCCTGGCCCTATTTATTCATTCATTCATTCATTCATTCATTCATCCATTCATTCATTTATTTTGAAACAAGTTCTCACTAAGTTGTTGAGGCTGGCCTCAAACCTGTGATCCTTTTGTCTCGGCCTCCCAAGTACTGGCATGTGCCAGCACACCCAGCTACAGTCTCTTATTCTCATTTCTTCTGGACAGGCTTGAGTATTGAAATAGATTGAGTGTGTCCTCCCCAAAGTTCAGGTGTTGCAAACTTAATTCCTGAATTTATATGTTACTGATATCTGACAGAGGGGGGTTGGGGAAGTGATTAGGGTTAGACGAGGCCATGAAGGTAGGGCCACCATGGAGTGACTCTCTAAGAAGAGGAAGAGAGATTTGCACTGGCTCGCTTACTGTGTCTTGCCATGTGATGACCTCTGCTACATTACCATGCACCAAAGATGTCCTTACCAATGCTGACAACTTGATATTGGACTCCTCAACCTCAAAACTGTGAGCTAATTAAACCTTTGATTCTTTAAAACTTATCCAGTCTCAGGAATTTTGTCATAGCAAGAGAAAGCCAACTAAGGCATGTGTAGTTCATAGAAATGTGACTTTTTTTTTTTTTTTTTTTCCTGTGATGAGCTTTTCTTACTCAGAAAAAGAATGTTTTAGGGAGAGGATTTATAATGACTAGATCAACAAATTGTTTTGGAGCCAGGCATGGTGGCATATGCCTGTAATCACAGTGCTTGGGAGGCTGAGATAGGAGAATCACAGGTTCAAGACCAGTCTTAGCAACTTAGTAAGACCCTGTTTCAAAATAAAAAATATAAAGGAGCCAGGCATAGTGGCTCATGCCTGTAATACCAGTACTTGGGAGCCTGAGACAAGAGGATCACAGGTTCAAGGACAGCCTCAGCAAGTAGTGAGACTCTCATCAATCTAATGAGACCCTGTTCCCAAATAAGAAATAAAATAGGCCTGGGGGTGTAGCTTGGAGGTGGAATGCCTCTAGGTTCAATCCCCAGTACCACAAAAATAAATAAATAAATAAATAAATAAATAAATAAATAAATAAAATAGAGGGATAGGTGTGTAGCTTGGAAGTAGAACACCCTTGGGTACAATCCCCAGCAGTACTAAATATACATATATATTTATATAATGTATATATAAATATATTTATATATTAAATAGAGGGATGGGTGTGTAGCTTGGAGGTGGAACACCCCTGGGTACAATCCCCAGCAGTACTAAATATACATATATATTTATATATGTATACATATATAATGTATACATATATGTATATATACATATATGTATATGTACATGCATATATAAATGTATATAATGTATATATGTATGTGTGTTGAATATATATAGTATATTTTTGAATATATATATTCTTACTGTCCTGATATTAAAAATATAGGGGCTTCACCACTAGTTAGCAGAGTATCCTGGGTCCAGATTAATTGTGAGCAGCCTTAGATCCTCATCTGTGGTAGCTACACAGAGTAGACAAAGCGTGGTGCTTGTACAGTGCCTCCTTTAGAGTAAGCACTCATTCTTTTAGCTTTGTAAATAATAATTATTTAACCTACAAATTTCGTGATCATTAAAAAAGTGTTTACATTTTAGAGACTAGCTTAGTTCTATGTTAAAGAAGGATGTTTTTCTTAGATCCTATTTTTCTGATGCTGCCTGGGAACATTCACTGCAGCCCATGTTTCTGCAGAAAGCAATTTCCACCCTGCATAGACCACACAAAGCTGTGCTGTGGCTGGATCTCTGCTCAACCCCAACCCACCTGGCCCCTGCCCCACCGTTCCCCAGCTAAGCAGCCAAAGACAAGCTGCCACTGGAGGCACAGAATGACCAAGGACAATTTGTACAGGGTCTAATTTAGAACAATCTATTAATAATATATATTAAGAGACATTTTGTGCCAGTCTTCAGAGCTCACTCACTATGGGCCTCTTATTAGCTTTAATGAGTAGGCAGAGTGTTCTTGAAAGCTTGAGGGACTTAAAAGGATGTATCCAGGGATTCTGCATTGGCAGGAAAGAAAAGAGACAACTGCCCCAGGGGAATGGGGGCAGACAACAAGGTCTGAAGATGCTCATATAGTCTGGGTAGCAAGTTACTACTTCCTTGTGATTTTTTTTTTCCAATTCTGAATTCAACTCATGGTATAAGCATATCTCTGTCTCACTCTATAAACACTTGACCTTTGAGATAAAGGTTGAGTTATCCAGCACCAAAGCATTCCTATCAGAGTTTTAGAAAAGGTTCAGACCTTGATCTGATTATTGTACATTGTATACATGTATTAAAATGCCATGCTGTACCCTGTGAATATGGACAATTTTTATGTGTTAATAAAAGTATATTTTAAAATATCCAGCATAAACAATGTCCTAATGGAAGCCAGAGTAATTTAGAGGTAAATTTGGAGTCTCTAAGGGAGAAAATGTAGAAATGTAGGAATAATAACACCACAAAAAAAGAAAGCTGACAAACAACCCAAATATACCTTTCTGACTCAGAGGAGTGTATCTAGGGACTTCCCAGGGGAGGGTGAGCTTTCTGGGGCTTGTGGGAACCCTGGGAGGAAACAAATTGCGCCTGGGCAGAGGCCAGACTCTTTCTCCTCTGTAAAAGCATCCTTCTCTTGATTAGGAGAAGGTCCATGGTTTGGGCTTGCCTGGGAAAAGGCTGTTAAAGGAGAGATGAGAAGGGTTTAGCACGGAGATGGCTCTGGAAGAACATGGGTTGATAGGTTGATTATGGTTGACCAGCTGTTCCAGGTTGCCTGGGACTGAAGGGTTTCCCACATGCAGAGCCATCATCTACTGGTTGTGGACCTGGAAGCCATTGGGCACCACGTACCCATTCATTGTTGGGTACATAATATTCTTTTCCCTGGAATCCCAGATACTATTACCTCATAGGACTTTTCAGGCAATGCTACAACCCTCCCCTCGACCCCCCCGATATCTGAGTATTTCTGACCTCTTCTAGATGTTCCCCTAATGCTCTACAGAAGTGACACAGGGAAACATGGGCAGTCTGTGGCCTTTAGCTAACACTATAAATGAAAAACAGTGGTGGTGTTGCACACCTGCCATCCACCCAGCAAGTAGACACCTGGTTTTGAGTTCAGTTCTATCTGAACATCTGCAAAGATGAGAGGGGGTTGAAAAGACAGTGACTACATAGAAAATTTACCTTAAATGCAAAGAAGTGGTCTGTGTATTTCTCACCAAAGACGAATATTGCACCAGCATCCGTGTACCCCAGAAAAGTCTGAGTTGGAGAAAGAAAAAGAGAATTACAACCAGTGATGTGGTGTCGACAAGCAATAGGAGCGCCAGGCTCTGAGCAAACTCTCTGGATGGAAGTTTGTTGGCAAGTTCTTGTTCTTGGCTTTGCCCCACCAAGGGATCACATGGAACTCTATTTTTTAATTAGACCTGTGTACAGATTTCCTGTCATTTCTGACATTCAGCCTGACTCCAGGATGCTAAAGAATGAGCTACGAGTGGTAATTCACTCCAGCAAGTCATAGATGGTACATGGATGACACTGGTTACCATTGAATGCAAAAGAAACCCTTTTTCTATTTGGGAACCATCTCAGAAGTGTGACATCCCCTGGGCAGGGTAATGGGGCCATCAGGGACAGGTAAGTGGTGCAATAGATAATATAAGGAAGGGGCAAACGACATAAATTAGACAAATTAATGTATTCCACATAAACAGGCTTTTTCTAATAATCAAAGATTCCCAAAGTAGGCAATACTGTCCCACGGGGAGTGCTAGAATGAAACATAGATACATAAAAGAATTCGAATCTGTCTCCCTGCATCTTTCTATTTATTTGCTTAAAGAAATAGATTTCCAGGGGGACACTGAGTAATTTTTTTCTTCTGGAAAGGGGACATCAAGCCAAATAAGTGTGAGGAAGCGCTGCTCTAACTCATGTTATGGAATTAATATTTGGGTCAAATACCACAGACATAGAAACCTGTTTCTGACATTTCTTGAGGAGTATAGCCAAATGTTAAAAGCACCATAAAAGCCAAGTAGTTCTTTTGAACCACTTACCTGAACTTGTCTGCCCAACCAATCGAAAGCAACAAATCCAGGATGAGTCCTTAGAATTAAGAGCCCAAGAAGAAACTGTAACCCAATTCCCCAGAAGACAGGTCTCCAGTAAACCTGTAAGTAAAGACTGAGATGTTATCGTAGAAAATTAATGCTGACCTCAGCATAAATGTTAAAAAGATTATTGCCTTCTTTGGAAGCATTCTTGTATGTGACCTGTGACCCACCTTCTCTGGGAGGCCCAAGCAATCAGGAACAGAGAATCTTGTGATGGAACTAATACTTTAGAAAATTCAGAATTTCGTCCTTCCCCCCTACTTTTTTTCTTTTGTGGTACTGGGGAGTGAACCCAGGGGCATTCTACCTCTGAGCTACACCACCAACCCTTTTTTTAGTTCTTATTTTGAAACAGGGTCTCACTATGTTGTTGACAGCCTTGCTAAGTTGCCAAAGCTTGTCTCAAACCTGTGATCTTCCTGTCTCAACCTCCCAAGTACTGGGATTATAGGCGTGCACCACCATGCCTAGCTGAAGTTCCCTCTTTCTAAACCTGAGTTTGAAGCCTTCAGTCCTGGTAAATTCAGAATTTCGTCCTTGCCCCCTACTTTTTTTCTTTTGTGGTACTGGGGAGTGAACCCAGGGGCATTCTACCTCTGAGCCACCCACCAACCCTTGTCTGCCCAACCAATCGAAAGCAACAAATCCAGGATGAGTCCTTAGAATTAAGAGCCCAAGAAGAAACTGTAACCTAATTCCCTGGTAAAGTATGTAACCACTCTAAATCCTGATAAATAACTTAGAAAAAGTAGTTTCAGAAGCCTCATTAAAGGAGGAAAGGCCTGGCTATCCTTGTCATACTTGTCAAGGCTTAAGTTGACAAGTATAAAACCATGTGGGCAGGAGTCACACGCCCTGGCGCCAGGAAGCCATGCTTTCAGAGACTGCAACAGACCCTTTTTGGTTGTGGCTATAATGGCAAATAGCCAAGTGATTAAGCAATGTGTCCCTCTCACTCTATGATTTGAGTCCTTTACCAGTTCAAGGATATATAAAGGATGAGAGATAAATATAATTTTTCTTCTGCTTGGAGAATGGAAAGGCAGAACATGATTTCTTTATTTGTCCAAGGCTTGTTGATTTGATGATTTTATAGTGAATTAAGTGAAATTCTGCCTGGCTGAGGGGTTCTTGTTTTGCTATAAAAAGAACCAATGACCTGTCATGGAGACCCAGGATGTACAGCAGAAATGACACTCATCTGTTTTCAGTTTGGGTGAAAAGATGAGCATCCTGAAAAGAATTATGTGAATAAAGGCACGAAAAAAAAATGGACATGTTACCCAAACAGGGCAAACCATTTATATCATAGCAGGTGAATGTGGCCTCTGATTAATGCTTTTTTCTTGGGTAAAGTTTTAGCCAGAAAAGTCTTTCAGAACTTTCCATCATGATTCAGGTGTGAGTGCTCCTAGGCCTCAGAATTATTGCCCATTTCATGACAGACAAGGATGAGAACTGGACTCAATGTGTGTGTGTGTGGGGGGAGGGCTGTAGAAAGACAAATTTTTAGAGTAAAAAAAGCCCAAATTGCAAATGGAACTTTGCTAGACGGCAGGATCGAGTGTGGCATATTGGATAATTTATAGTCTGGGAAAAATCTGGATTGAAATGAGTGAGTTTTGCTCTGTATATGTGTTTGATAGGTGAAGGACATACATGAATAGAAATTTGATTTGTCAGGGAAGGAATGTCTCCCTGGCTGTGTGCCTGGAAATTGCTGAGAATGAAACATAAGACAGTAATAGAGAGGACTTTGAAAACTCCAGAAGAACTCAGCCCCTTCAATCACAGCAGGCTAAGAAAAATATGGAAGAGTTAAATTCTTTTCCAATCATTATTTTGAGCAATTTTCACCCAGGAGGAGGAGGAAGGAAAAAATAATCCCTAAAAGATTAATTTCATACTTACTCTGGTTGGGTGCTTGGAAAACAGAAATAACAGGATAATGTACATCACGAGCCCCCCGAAGGACACCAGCTGCTGTTGACCCAATTTGGCGGTGTCCAGGATCAGCCAGAAAATGATCGCCAGGGTCAGTAAGCTCCAGATCACCCTAGGAGAACAGAAGAGCGGCACTGGCATCCTTGACGGGGCTAACTCGAAAGTTGTAACAAGGCTTAAGTTGACAAGTATAAAACCATGTGGGCAGGAGTCACACGCCCTGGCGCCAGGGAGCCATGCTTTCAGAGGCTGCAACAGAACCTTTTTGGTTGTGGCTATAATGGCAAATAGCCAAGTGATTAAGCAACGTGTCCCTCTCACTCTATGATTTGGGTCCTTTACCAGTTCAAGGATATATAAAGGATGAGAGAGGGAAAAGGATGTTTAGAGAGGTGGTTTCTTTGAGAGAGTTAGTGGATGAGGCTCTTTACCTCACTCCCCCATTCTTCCCTTTCAGGGAGACCTTGAAATGTGTTCTCCGCAGCTGTGGGACCTCAGTGGACCTAAATTGGACTCTAGGCTGGGTTCTGGCACGCATGACAGGTCTGACCCACTACTTTGGTGCCAGAACTGGAAAGGCCTCCTGGGTGGGGGTTGCACAGTCCCGATTTGTTAGGCCAAGGACATATAAAGGTTCCCGGTTGATCCCATGTAGGGGGAGGTGGTCCTGGGAATGACCCTGTCAGGGCACCTGGAGGGAGAGGAGATGTCTCAGAAAGCAGCTGAGGGAAAAGCCCTGAGAGGTCACAGCAGGACCTGGGGTCCTATAAGAGAGTCAGCTTTAACAGTTCACAAGGCCCCTTCTCCCAAGGAGGCCAGCCTCATGCTCATAGTGGGAAACCACTCCTCCAGTTAGAACTGTCCCAGCCTTAATCTCTCTCCTGGTCTTGAGACTGGCGAGAAGCAGGTAACAGGAAGAGAGGAGAAATAAAGCCAAATCTGGGAAGGAAAGATGGGACCTTGGCAGGGTGTGGTGGCGCACACCTGTAATTCCAGCTACTTGGAAGGCTGACATAGGAGGATGGCAGGTTTGAGGCAAGCCTGGGCAACTTATTGAGACCCAGTCTCAAAATAAAAAGAGCTGGGCTGTAGTTCAGTGGTAGAGCACCTGGTTTAATCCCCAGTACCACAAAAGAAAAGAAAAAAAAAGATAAGCCCTTGGTCAAGTTCATAGTTTTCATTATGGTATGGGATGGGACAATTTAATATTTAAAAATATGCCCGTGACCATTGAATTATTAATTAAGAGTGAATACAGGTGTCAGAATTTTGGCATTGTAATACAGACAATGGGATAGATAGTTCCACTGGAATAAAATGGGAAGGGTGGTGGATGAAAAAAAAAATCACAATCTATGAATTTTAATTTACTGGCTACATAAACAGTCAAGTGCTAATGGTCCTTGACAACAGGCAGTTTTTTTTTTTTTTTTTTGGACTGGGGATGGAACCCAGGGACATTCTACCTCTGAGTTATATCCCCAGCCCTATTTTATTCTTTTATTTTGAAACAGGGTCTCACTAAATTCCAGAGGGCCTCACCAAGTTGCTGAGGCTGGCCATGAACCTAGGATCCTTCTGTTTCAGCCTCCCAAGTACTGGGATTACAGATGTGCACCACCATGCCCGGCTCAGGCAGTTTTTAGGGAGCAAAGGACATTTAAAGAAATGAGAGAAAATGAAAGCATAATTGAAAAATTATTTGATTCACTAATCAATAAAGAAATGCAAATAATGAAATACCAGTTGACATTAGTTAATCACAAATAGCTTAAAAAGGGGGCTATGCTCACATAACATTTAAAATAGCAAGAAATTGTAAGTAAAATAATCATCAAATGTAGAGAAACTATAAATTAAATTAAGATTAAACACAGCCTCTGATCCTCGTTTTTGTAGATACACTTTAAAAAGGTATGTATAATTTGTATAAGAAAACAATGTTGCATAGAATGGAAGCTCACAGGTGCTATGGATAGATGGCATTTGTGCCTCTGTTTCCCGTCCTGTGCCAGGACAGACATTACTAATTGATCATGATCCATTCCACAGACAGGTTAGAGAAGACCTAAAGCCATCCTACTATGACTAAAACCTTATACTGCCCTATATTCTCCACTCCTTCTTGATACATAGATGTTTCCCCTATATAGCACATTGAAGGTTATTAAATTAATGTCTTTTGGACAACATTTTATCATTTAGTAGCTCTTGAAATTGAAGCTGTTTGTACAGACACTTGAGCCAATGTCATTGCCAAATGAATCATCACCTCATCCAGGCTTTGATTTCCTATTTGTAAAATGAAGGCATTGTAACAGATTGCTCCCAAGGTTGTTTCTAGCTTCAATATCCCATAAATGAGAAAGACATTTGTGTGTGTGTGTGTGTGTGTGTGTGTGTGTGTGTGTGTTTGTGTGTGTGACCAAGACATGCATCAGAAAGGGTGCAGCTTTCAAACCAAGGAAAACATTGCTCCTGTCTCCTATTTGTTTATTTATTCTCTTTGATTCAACCCTATCTATTATTTTTGTGTGTGTATGTGTGGCATTGGGGATTGAATCCAGGGGCATTCTACCTCCAAGCTACATCCCTAGCCCTAGTTTTATTTTATTTTTATTTGGAAACAGGGTCTCGATAGGTTGGTGACAGTCTATTTGCTGAGGCTGTCCTCGAACCTGCGATCTTCCCATCTCAATCTTCCAAGTACTGGGATTAGAGGCATGTGCCGTAAAATGAGGAAGACATTTTAGAACACGTTTTTAGAAGAGTGTTGGAACAGTATAAGATCCCTCGACGACACCAGGAGAAGGGATCGCATTTACCACTTCAGCCAGAACCAGTGGCTGTTCAGCAGCCGTCTGCCGGGAGACAGGAGCTCTTCGATTCGCTGCTCGTATTTGGCCATCAAGTGATCCCAGATGACAAAGAAGACAGCAGCCACGCTGATCACAAAGAGAGGAAGTGCTCTGTGGAAGTTCAGCACACAGGCGGCGATCACCAGAGCCAGGTAACCTGCCGGGAGGCAACCGCAGACTGTGAGTGTCACCAGGGACCCCGTGAGTGTCAGCGGGACCCCGACCTCCACCTTGATCTGGCTCCAAGAGGGGAAGCTTAGTCCAGGTGCTTCGATGTGGGACTGGCTTCTCTGGAGGGAGGCCTGCTTTTGATTTTTTTCTTTTTTAAAGCAAGTCTCTGTGATTCCCACCATGAATGCCAGAAGGAACTAACACAAGGGCTCCCCCTTCCCTTTTGCCCTTTCATTCCTCCCTAGTCCACCTACATGCTAACTCTAAAACCTTCTTTACAGTCACAGAACCCAGACTGCCTTTGTCACACACTTCCTTAAGCAAATAGTGACAGACAGGGGTCAGAATCCACTGTGATGTTTGGGCAAAGATCTGTGATTTCAGATTCACCATGAAGACCCTGCCCAGCCTGCAGCCTCTGCCTCCTTCCCTTCCCATGAAAACCCTTGGCAATTGGAGACCAGAAAGATGGGGCTTTAGGGAGCTAGCCCCTCTATCTCCTTCAGGGCTGGTCTTGAATGAACCTGAATAATTCCTTTCTTGTTTATTTATTTTTGGTATTGGGGATTGAACCCAGGGGCATTCTATTCCTGAGCTACATTCCCATCCCTTTTTATTTTTTATTTGGAAACAGTGCTTCACTAAGTTGTTGAGGGTCTCACTAAGTTGCTGAGGCTGGCCTTGAACCTGTGATCCTCCTGTCTCAGCCTCCCAAGTACTGGGATTACAGGTACATGCCACTGCTCCCAGTAAAACCTGATTCCTTTCTACAGACACTCATCTTCTGAATATTGGTACAGGAGCAGTGGCTGCCTGGATATTTGATTCTGATAAAGAAAGGGTGCTAGGTTTCTGCTTATAGGCCTGAGTTCCTGAATCCTAATGCTTGATTATTGAGCCTCTTGCTTTGTCCCTCCCTCCACCCCCATTCAGACTCAGCAGGTGAGCTACTATCAGAGAAGGGCCAAGTATTAAAGCAACCGCTGGCAAAGAGTTGATTTTCCTGTTTGAAGCTCAGATTTGGCCTCTGCTAGAATAATAGACCTTATCAACAGTCTCTAAGTGTCACAAATTGTCTAAAGAAGACGGCTGGGGCAATGGCTATGACCGTGGCTGCTTCTGAACAGCAGATACTAGGATGAGAATAAGGTTCCCCATTCCTAAAGGTCAACAAACAACAGTCTGCAAGTTAAATGTGGCCTGCTTCTTGCTTTGGCAGGTGGCACATACTACTGTTTATATTTGTATTCTGCAAACGAGGCTGTATTGGAACACAGTGAGTGTCTGCTTAGACATTGTCTTATGGCTGTTTTTTAAAATCACAATGGCAGAGCTGCATAGTTTTGCAGAATGCCTAATATATTGCCAAGTCTAAAACACTCTCTGGCCTGGTAAAGGGAAGATTGCCAACCCACTGGGGATGTAGCTCAGTGGTAGAGCACTTTCCAGCATGTTTGAGGTCTTGGGTTTGACAAAAGAAGGAGGAGGAGGAGGAGGAGAAGGAAATCAGTCCTGCTGTTTCTTGTTCCAGCTGTCTGAGAACCAGCAAAACCCTGAGCTTGGTGGCCCCCCAACTCCATGGCCTTGGAGTAATGTCTGTGGTCTTGTGGGAGTTCTTATGTTTTGTAGACAAAAGTGTTCTTTAAAGTAGGCCGTGCAGCCCTTTGCTCTGGAGGGAATAAAAACACTCTTGTTCTGCTTTCAGGCTAGAGGAGTGGGCTATATGGCCCCAGGTGCTTGGTTATGTATCCACACTCTGCAATTAGGATGTTGTCTTGTGATTGTCTCCATGTCCACCAGTGACCCAAGTTTTCTGGATTTGCATTAACTACTGGACCTCCTCAAGTCCCCATGCCACAATGACAAGGGCCTTGTGAGGCCTGAGAGGAGAGTGGTGCCGTGATTTGAATGAGTCTCCAGAAGTTGACTGTGTCAGAAACGTAACCCCCAAATTTATATGTTTAGAGGTGTTTGGAGGTGGGGCCTTTGGATGTCATGGGGACTTGATGAGGCCATGAGGGGGGGACCCCCATGGAACCAGGCCTTGGGCTTCCTCCCTCTCATGCTGTGATGTCCTCTGCCTTGTTAGGGGGCACCAAGAAGGCCCTCAGTCTCCAGAACTGTGAGCCAAATAAACCTCAATTTTAATTAGTTAGTTAGTTAATTAATTAACTGTGGTACTGGGAATTGAACCCAGGGGCATTCTATCTCTGAGTTTCACCCCCAGCTTTATTTTATTTTTTAATTTTGAAACAGGATCTTGCTAAGTTGCTGAAGCTGACCTTGAATCTGTGTCTCAGCTTCTAAACCTCTATTCAATTTGCTTTTTTTTTTTTATACTGGGGATTGAACTCAGGGTTATTCTACCCTGGAGCTACACCCCCAGCCTTATTTTATTTTTACTTTGAAACAAGGTCTCGCTAGGTTGATGTGAGTCTCACTATTTGCTGAGGGTGTCCTTGAACTTGTGATCCTCTTGTCTCAGTCTCCCAAGTACACCACCATGTCTGGCTTAAACCTTTATTCTTTATATATTCCCCGTCCAATGGTATTGAGATATAGCAATAAGAAATGGAGCAAGACAGTAGGTGGCTCAAAGAATTACCTGCTGGCCCCATAAATGGGCCAGGAAAATGATCTTCCTGGGCTTTCCTTAACTGAAACCCAAGCCTTAAGGATTCTTGATTTACTTCTATTCCTCTGGGTGATTTGGTGAGCACCAGGGGAAGGGAAAGTTTATTATTATTATTATTTTTTCACAGAAAGCTAATACTTGGGGGATCCTTGGGGGGAAAAAAGGTATTCTCATTGCCTTTAGATATTTACCGACTAATAAAATGCCCCAGAAGATGTACCGAAGAGTGGTTTTGTGTTTTCTATAAAAATCACAAACTGTAGCGTACTTCCTTTCCAAATACCTGGAACACAAAAGCAAAAGGGCAGGCAGAAGTAAACACTCAAACCGTGCAATAAACCGGCATGTTACAGCTGGATTAGGCTTTGCAAAGCAAGCAAGCAAACAGCAAACATGTTCACGAAGCCGAGGTCTTACAAAATAGAAATGGGAAATTCATTTTAGACTAACATCAGTCATGGCTTGGGTTAACCTTCACTAGATTGAGTGTGCCAAGTCCTGAGAGGATAGAGAGATGCAGAAAACACGCTTCTAGGAGCAGAGCAGGGAGGAGGAATAACTAATCAAAAGCCGAAGTAAACGCCGACAGAGAGAGTGCTTCTTAATAGGAAGTATCAGAGTGCATTGCGTTCCTACCGACAGGCATTACAGCACAGAACTTTCATTGTTATGTATGAGGGTGAACGTGTGTACTGAGAATCAGAAATGCTGCTCAGGAAGATGTTAGGTGAACAAAAGTGCTGTAAAGACCAAGTTTTCCATGGTTTAACCTAGGAAAAGCTAATAATGCCTTACCCTCAGTTGTAGAGATGGTATTTTTAATAAAAGCTGTGGCGATGGAGGTGACAGTTAATAGGGCACATCCATCTCTTGTAGGTTGATTCTATCAGATTTTTTAATTGCGGGGAATGCGTGTAGTCCATTACAGCAATCTGACTCTATAGGGTGAAGTAGCTGGAGACAGACACTTGGGCCATTTGGTTACTGATGCCTGGTGGTTGTTTCAGGATCATTAATGTCAATGAACCCTGAGTATGACCATGCAAGAGGATTTCTCAGCCCCTTCTGGATCAGAGACTCAAAAAGTAAAATGAAGGATGGAACTCAGCTCTGTTTTGGAGGTGATAAATATTTTTGATGGTGTATATTTACAAGACCTCCCAACCTGAATTCTGACGGACTCCAGAGATACCTTCTGCTACATAAAACCAAGTGCTTCAGAGATGTAGGCATTTATTTATTTATTTATTTATTTATTTATTTATTTATTTATTTATTTATTTATTTATTACTGGAAACTGAACCCACAGACATTCTACCTCCAACCCACACCCCCAGCCTGATTTTATTTCTTATTTGGAAACAGGGTCTCACTAGGTTGCTGAGAGCCCCCTAAAGTTGCTGAGGCTGGCATCAAACCTGTGATCCTCCTGTCTCAGTCTCCCAAGTACCGGAATTACAATTGTGCATCACTATGCCCAGCAAGATGTAGGCATTTAAATCAAATTTAAATTGGAAGTTGGAAAACAGACAAATACTGTAGTGTCATGATAAGATTACCAGACAATCTTAGACTAGAGGTTGGAGGCTGCAGTTTCAAGTTGGCCCTATTGTTGGCTACCTGATGATCCTCACGTAGACTACTTCTCTGAGTTTCATTTTCTTGATCCAAAAAATAAAGATCATAATCTTGCTTCTCTTATCTTAAGGAGTTGTAGGGGCTTGGAATAACATCAGGATACTCCAAAGTAAGAGCAACTGTTTGTTGAGATGGAAAGTGGATTGAGTTTTGAGAAATCAATTGCTATTGATTGACATGGAGAAGATGAATTAACTACTTTTGTATGGATTGGAGCAATTAGTTGGTAATTTACACCTTTAATTAGAAGACTGTCCTGGGTGAATTTAAATCTAGATATTGGGTTCCCAGGACATCAGCAGTCTAAATTGACCACATTGATCATCCTAGAATGCCATTAATTTTTCTGAAAATGGTGTTGGATGGGTGGGTGTGTGGAGATGGGAGTGGTGACAATTTCTAATGAATCATAATAGATGTTAAAAACTGGATGGGGAGAGCCGGGCGTGGTGGCGCACGCTTATAATCCCAGCATTCGGGAAGCTGAGACCGGAGGATCC
>PVLC010005947.1:0-72624 GCA_004027655.1 Graphiurus murinus
TGTACTTACAAGATCACATCAAAGTCAATCACTAAACTGACCAGGAGATAGGGGGAGGGTGGGTGGGAATTGGGGAAGGGTTAATGAGAAATATGTGCATGGATGTCTTTACCTGTACTAGCTTGTACCCAACAAAAATGTGTGATTAACCCTGTTGTACCCAAGAAATGTATAAAAATCCATGCTAAAAAATAAATAATAAATAAATAAATAAATAAATAAATAAATAAATAAATAAATGGCTAGGTTGTAGCCCAGAGTTAGAATGCCCTCAAGTTCAAAAAACAACAACACCAAAAAAGATACAGCAAACCCACTTGTTGGTATATATTCAAATGAAACAAAACCAGCATATGTGTAAGGTCATTTGTACTACCATGTTCACTGCTTATTACTCATCCAGCATATCATCAACCACTGAGACAATAAAACAACATAAATGTCCTTTGATGGATAAATGGATGAAGAAAATGTGGTATATATGCATACAGTGGATTATTTTCAGCATTAAAAATAAAAATCTTTCATTAGCATTTTTACAAAGGATTTATATTTAGTAGTTTCATGTGGACTTTTTCCAGTAAAGTTGTCTTTCCTTTATCTGTGTCTATTCTGATAGCTATGAAGGTGTATATGAATGAGGTTGAATTTATAAGTACATGTCTTGATCTGGTTAACTAATGGAACAATAATTAAAATACTTCAGAGAGATAGAAATCCATACACACAGAAAGAAAGAACCAGAGTTGTTTTAGAATTGAGATATTTCCATAGTACTGTGTTTGGAGCTATAATCTAAATTAATGTAAGAAAAAAACCACTATATTTACACATTTGAGTGTTAAATCTCCTTTGAGCAGTTGAGGACTACATCCTTAGAGGATTTACTATGATCAGTACATTTGTATAAATTACCATGGCAATTATGATCATCAAGAGTTAAAGAAGAATAAGATGTAATAAAGTATACCAACATGTGAGGCAGTTGTGGTACTGATACAAACGTTGTTTTCAACTTCCTCTGAATGAGAAACACATCTATACCCCAAAGCTAAGTGACAGAGTTTCCAATAAATTTACTGTAAAACTGGAGAAAGTCTGGATCCCTGGTGGGAGCCATGTCTGAACAATGACCTTTCTCTCCAGGATCTACACAAACCAAGCAGAGGAAAAGATGGGAGAGACTTTGCAGCAGTTTTATACCTTATATTTCCACAATTTGAGTCTATCTTTGTGTGAATCATGGAAATTAGCTGGGCTTGAGTTGTTTTGTTAACATTTCAAAAATAGTTTTTTTACCAGGGTAAGGTATTTCACTATCTTTGTATGAAAGATATCTTCCATCTGGTGAATGCTGGATTTAAGAAGAGAAACAATAACAAATAGAAATCAAAATAGGTTTCCATTTCCTGTACAGGAGGACAACAATAACACTGGCTTTCAAAAACACCAAAGGAATCTATCTGGCCCAATATCACCACAGCCAGCCGAGAGCTCTTCATTCATGGTTAGTCATAGAAGACAACAGGTCACAGGAGGCCACTTAAGGAGCCCCATGCCCTCTAATTCTTTCCTAGCCCAACATTAAAGTGGGAGTTCATGGGAAGATATGGGAGAGTCAATGTAACTTAGAGCACTTCAAGTGCATGGCCACATAAAGAAATTGAACTACACTTTGGATAGAATCCAAGAGTCTTAATATACTAAAATTGAATATTTGTCAAAAACTAAGACTAATATTAACAAAATTAACTCTAATATTATGAAAGTAGACCTATTTGTTATTAAAAGACATCTTGCTATGTGGGAGATTAAAGAAAGAGTCCACATAGAAGGAGACAAATAATAGAAAAAAATAAAACTGAGCCAAATTTATTCCCCCATATTTAAAGATAGCCCAAGTTAATGTTGAGTTTTATAAGTTGAAGAAATTTTTACTATGACCTGGTGGCATATTTTACTTACAGTTATTTTTACAAATTATAGTCACACCTATTTTTAGTATTTTAACCTGTCTTTTTGTTAGTAAATAATAAATTGAAAACAATGGGGAACTTTAATTAAATGAATCAGTTTTTATTCAAAGGAATTATTTCACATAGAAAATAATCACCTTTTAATTAATCTGTTTTGTAACTCTATAATTTAGTACTTAAATGTGTTTTCAATTAGCTCAGTGTAATCTGAATTAATGAGATAATTATATGAAGTCTTTATTTCATTTTTCTCTGTGTAATGGTGGACACTTGAGATCAAATCTACTCACATCAGTAAAATTTCTCTAGGACTATCAATCAAACTGCTCTTTCTGAAATTTAAAGCTATCAAAGCCACTATATTCAAGGGTCTACTAATAAATATTTATCCAAAATAAAGTACCAATCACATTGAAAGAGTACAGAAACTATTTTAATGGTAAAGTTGCTTGAGAAACTTTAATATCTTACAATAAATATTCTTAATTTCCACAAGCTAAATAAAATATTAAAATGTTCAATTTTATTCTTTTTGTATAAAAGCTTGAATCATAAATTCATATTTTGAAAAGAGTAGTGTTATTTTGCTTCAATAACAAAATGATCTCTATTTGTTGGAAACTTCTCAGAAGAAACTTTATATAACCATATTCTTCCTTTACTTTCATAGATCTCTTGATTTATCTTTTAGTAGTTTTAAAAATCTGTCTATGTATAGATAGACTCTTTTTTGGTTATACACACACACACACACACACACACACATATATATATATATATGTATATATATATACAGAAATACACACTATATATATATATGTGTGTGTGTATATATGCATGTGTGCATGTATTTATCTGCCCTTGTTATCTTTATAGTTTCTATGTTTTCATCTGTGATGCCATGGTCCAATAAAATAAAAGCTATGTGATGTCATTAATGTTTACATGTCTACTCTAATTGTATTATAACATATTAATTGATCATCCTCCTCAATTATTAGTAAAGCATTCTTGATTTTAGGATCAGTTTTTCCATCAAGCAGCTGCTAATACATTTATATTAAAAGTGGCCTTTGCACATTTTAGACTTAACTTTTTTCTTGCTATCTCTCTAGAAAAGTGACAATCCTGTATTTATAGTTTTTCAACCATAGGTGACTAAGAAAATAATGTAGAATTGTATGTATCAAGTACTATACTAAATAATTTTATTTTCTCTACATATGTATAATATAAATTAATTACCATTATGATCTGTACCTTATATATAAAGAAAATGAAGTTTCTGAGTATTTAAAAAATATACCTAAATTACAGTGACAGGTGATACCAAAACCTACATTTAAACCCAAATTTTCTTTCTGAATAGTTTAAGCTCTTAACTTTTATGCTACACTTGTTATCTATAATGTCTGAGTCTTAGATTTCTTAACTAGAATGTAAACTAACTCACTTATCCATTTATTCAGTCATTTAATTAGTACCTATTCTATGTTAGACAAAACAAACTGTGTCCCATGATGGACATTATCTTCTACTGAGAAGTGTTATACAGTGAACAAATAAATAAATGATGATAATATATCATGTGGCGACAAGAGATTTGATGGAAAATAAAGCAGAGTTATAAAAAGAGAAAATGCTGTAACGGAAATCCATTTTATATGAGATGGGGAAAGACCCATAAATGAGGAGGCATTTGAGTAACTGTAAGACCATTCTAGACACAAAGAAAAAAATTGAGCAGAATGATATTCTAGGAATAAAGGATTAATAATAATAGGAATGTGTCCAAAGTGAGAAAGGGGAAGCATGGTAGATAACTGAAGATCAGTGCCAGTGACCAAGTGACAGGGCCTTGGAATACATTGTTATCACTTATTGTTCAGTATCACCCAATCAGCTTGGGGCCAGGATAGTACAGAAAGGAAGAAGAAGAAGATGTTCTATGTCTCTCTGGTTTTTCCTTCCAGGGTGGGAATATTGTTTCCTATTGCTACCCTTGGACATCAGACTCCAGGTTCCTTTGTCTTTACACTCTGGAACTTGCATCAGTGAGCATCTTTGGGACTCGATGGCACTGGGAGAGGGGGCTGAGTCACAGCTCTGGGACTTCTGGCTTCCCTGGCTCTCCAAATCCCAGACAGCCATTCTGAACATTTTATCTTCTTTGAACATGTGAGTCAATCTAGTAAATTTTCTTTTATATACATACATATTCTATTAGTACTGATCATAAACATACATATTCATATACATATTCTATTAGCACTATTTCTATGGAGAATTTTGACTTCATGCACCACATAGAACCACCATGGTACCATCAGGTCAAGCAAAAAGGAATACAGGGACACTTTCTAGTGTCCTTTTATCAGGCTTTACAGAGCAAGATTAACCAAGTGTCACAGACAATGCAAAGCAAAAGTTACTGCCTTATCATAAATTCTATATAGGAATAAATTCACAAATTATTTTTAAAATTCTCTTATTTTTCTTAATGTTTATAATTCCTGACTAGAAAAGCCTTACTCATATCATTAATCAGATTTTTCTCCTTAACTACTGAACCTGAGAATATTTTTCACAGGTATAGTGTTATCAACCCCTCATAAATTGGTAAGGGATACCAAGATTCACATCTTTCAAATAAAAAAAATAATAATAACTGATGGATACCTAATATTTGTTCTTTGGCAAACATAGGTTTACGTTCCTAAATGAAACATTTTAACTATTTTAGGGTAAATAAGAATTTTCTTTTTTATTCTTGAAAGTATATTGTTCTTTCTTATACCATTTATTTTGTTTGAATTTCATGACTCTTTTCCTCTATTTTCAGAGCATATGTGTTTCTATTTGTGTCTACTGACTGCATCCCCTAAGCTTTCTCTAAATTATAAAATAACATAATGACTTGAAAATGGGAGCACAGAGCCTGTTCCTTTAAGTCAGCATAAGCAAACATTATTCTGACTTTCTTTAAAATAATTTACTCAAAAATGTGTATGAAATACTAATGCATATATAATATAATATGTTTCTTAAATATATACATGGGTTGGGGGCATAATTCAGAGGTAGAATGCTACCGGGTCCAATTTCTAGTACAAGAAAATAAAGTATCCCATCTTCCATTTCTCTAATCACAATAGTCTCAGCATTATTACTGCTGTGATAAAAACAAAAACAAAAACAAAACAACAACAAAACAAAACAAAACAAAAAAACAACCTGACTACAGAACTTAGAGAAGGGAGGTTTATTTGCTCATGATTTTTGGAGATTTCAGGATTCAGTCCATGCCAGGCAGGGTTTGCAGAGCTCAGGGCATGGTGAAGGGAAGCAGAGAGAGGAAGAGCGCAAGGCTCTGCTTTCACATTACAGAGGCTTGGAGAAAGAGAGTGAATGGGGGGAACCATATGTAATCTCCAGGTCACACCCCCAGGGACCCACCTCCTCCAGGCTCACTCCAGCTTTCCAGGTTACCACCCAGTAAGTCCATTACAATGGATTCATCCACTGATGAGATTACAACCCTGATAACTTAATTATATCAACTCTGAACATTAATACATGAGCTCTTCAGGGAACATTATATATCTAAGTGTAACAAAACTTTACCCTCAGTGATAGCCACCACGGTGAAATTTCCTTTCATTTTTTTTTATCTTTTTGTTTATATTTTCGTTGTTTCCTTTACTCTGTATTATTCCTTTCTTTAGATGAATGTAGGTTTCCCTTAACATGCAACGTGTGCCCCCTGATTTGGAATTTATATACTCCTTTACTTTCCCTTTAGTAATTTACTAGACATTGCAATATTCCTCTTGACATGTCAAGATTTAGTAGTAAATGATACATTAAGTATATTTCTGAAAATGTAAGGACCTTAATTTTATTATCCCATCCCATACATTTGCTCTTGCATAAAAATTGCATCTGTATTGTGTATTTTGTACCTTCAGTGTATTGTTGTTTTATTTAAAATTTTTTAAGTTACTAAGATATTTATCACTTCTGCTCTCCATTTATCCCTACGTTCTCCTTGAGAACATTTATTTATTGTAATTCTCCTGTTTATTATTTCTATCTTAATATCTGCTAATAAAAAATTCTATGAGTGTGTATGTGTGTGTGTGTGTGTGTGTGTGTGTGTGTGTGTGAAATGTCTTAATTTTATCTTCATCTTTATTTTTAAATGCTGTTTTTGTTGTATAGAGAATTTATGGCTAGTGGACAGTTCTTTACCTCACAGTGAAACTCTGCTAACTTGTGCTTTGTTATTTTTTGTTTTTTTGCAATTTCATACTGGAAACTTATTTGCATTCCTAACAATTCCTAGTGATTTTTATATTCAGAAAATACTTAGCAATTAGCTCTTTGATATTTTTCTGTCCTATTCTTATATTTACTTTTTTCTCTCCAAAGTGTACTATATTTTTATTAATTATACTCAGTAACTCTTAAATTCAACACACACACACACACACACACACACACACACATATATATATATATATATATATATATATATATATATATATATATTCATTGATCATCGATCTATGTATAGACCAGCTTACTTTTTTTTTTTGGTTAGTTTCTGGTGATATCACTTATTGTTCACTGTATCTTTAGTCAGCTGTGTCTATTGTGCTGTTAGTATTTTTTCTTCATTACATCATTAGTCTTAAAATTTCTATCTGGTTTTAATTAACCTGATATGCCAGTTTCATAGTTTCTACTTTCTTGTTGAAGTTTCCAAGCTTGATTTCACTTCATTGAATATAGTAATTATAGTTACTTTAATATTCTTTTTAAAAAATTGTATTGTCTTGATTCCTTCTCACATTTTTTTTCATTTACTTAAATATCTTTGAATGTATGTGCAAAATATGGTATTATGGTATGTGAATGACTGTTTTGGGCTGTCTTTTTTTTTTTTTTTTCAGTACTGAGGATGGAACTCAGGGACATTCTACCTCTGAGCTATATCTCCAGCCCTAATTTTTATTCTTTACTTTGAAACGAGGTCTCATTAAGTTGCGGAAGGCCTCACTAAGTAGCTGACACTGGTGAGGAACCCTGATCCCTCAGTCTCAGCCTCCCAAAAACTGGGATTACAAGCATGTGCCACCACACCCAGCTTGGGCTGTCTTTATATATCTAAATAATATTGTCTTCCTCAAATAATTTATATTTACTTTTGCTAGAAAGATAAGGACAATAAAAATTATGAATTGTGTGTGTGTGTGTGTGTGTGTGTGTGTGTGTGTGTGTGTGCGTGTATGTGTTGCTGGAGATTGAACCCAGGGGTATTTACCTCTGAGTTACAAAGCTACACCCCCAGCCTTTCTTTATTTTGTTTCTGAAACAGGATCTCCCTAGGTTGCTCACAGTCTTGCTACTTGCTGAGGTTGTCTCTGACAACCTCAATCCTCCTGTTTCAGCCTCCCAAGTACTGTAATTATAGGCATGACAATGCCAAGACTGTGAATTACTTTAATACAAATACAGAGTTTGAAATTTTGTAAGCCATTCAGGTGAAAAGCAGCCAGTCTCCATATAGTAATTGGTTTATTTCTGACTCCGTTTCAGTACTTAAGTATACTAACAATTTTTAGTGTCCTGGCTCAAACTAGGATCTCATAACTTCAGGGACTCTACACTCCAAGTTTTTCCTCATTAGTTCTCTGAAACTAGCAAAGTGGTAACACACCCTGCTAGATAACCCATTTGAAGTAAGGAATGGCTCCAAGGTCAAAGCAGACCTCTCTTTAGACTCTGTTTTTCTTCTAGATGTTAGTTTGACTGTTTTTGATTGTGCATTAATTCATTTCCAGTTAAGGCAAGTTTTAGATGATTATCTTCAATTTGTTTTACAGTCTTAAAATGCTTACATGTAACAAGCTAGTTGAAATTATTCTAAGATACCTAATGTGCCATTATCTTAAGTGTAAGTTTGACATTCATTCACCACACAGATAAATGTTACTTGAAAATTTCTCTCATTTGTGAAGTGTTTTGCCATTAACTTCATATAATCAACTTTTAAAAATGCATCATTAAATTAACTTTTAAAAATTGTACTCAATTATGTCTGACAGTATTGTTTAATTTGAACAAATAGAACTTTTTGCTTTTTTTGTATCTTTTTCAAACTTTTATATTGTAATTGGTTAGAAGAAAAGAATTTCAAAGTATTTTAAACCGGCATTACAAGGCAGTGTTTAATAGGTACCTGTGTGGTAAAGGAGATTATATCCTGTTCTGAAAATACAATATATTTGTATTTATCAACATGACTCCTTTTTCTCAAAGATTGGAATTATGTTTAAAAAGATAGGCTTAAACACTAATAGCCTCTGCTATCTCTCAAAATTATTAAATGTAAACTGTCACTGTTTCAGATATCTTGGGACCATAGCTCAGGCTTTGATGTTATTTTCCTATCAGTGCAAGCCCAGGGAAGAGATTAATTAGTTTGGATCTGGCAAGGGATTCTCATTCTATTAGGAGAGTACTTGAAAAAATGATCTGAGTGCAGAGGTGGACAGAGACATTCATTTATTCAACTATTTATAACACAGAGGTTGAATCCCTATCATGAGCCAGGCATGGCACTCATGATACAAAATCATAATGAATATCATGGTAACTGCAATAACTGTGCTCTTCCTATAATAATATACTATACAGCCTTAAAAATGATGAAAATTCTGTCATTTTCATTAATGTGGATGAACCTAGAAGACATTATACTAAGTGAAATAAACCAGGCACAGAAAGAAAAGTATTGCACTTGTCGCTTATAAGTGGAATCCAAAAATGATAAACTCAAAGAAACAGAGAGTGCAATGGAAGTTACCAGAGGCTGAGGTGAGAGGTTGTGGGGCAGGGATGGGAAAAGAAAGCCAGCTGACCAGGTGTTATTTTCAATAGTTCCATCACCAGAGTCCATATCTTGATATAACCATGAAAACATTTCTTGATTTTATTTTAAAAACATTTAATTCACAAACAATAATGGTATGTATGTATGGAGTTAAATTTAACCTTTTGTTATATATGTATATATGTACATATATGTATATATATTAAAACTGTGGAATAACAAATTCAAGCTAATTAACATACCCATTACCACTCATATTTATCTTTTTTATGATGAGAACAATTTAGAATCTGTTTTTATCCTGGGATATTTAATCTATTTTTTAGAGTAAATGCACAGTGTTTACTCTGTGCCAAAAATATCAAGTATAGCTCTCTCTTAAATAATCAGCTAAGTTGCTGAAAGAAAGAAGAAAGAGAAGAAAGGAAGAAAGAGATAGAAAGAAAGAAAAAGGAAGAAAGAGAGAAAGAAAGGGAACCAGACATATTGACACATGCCTGTAATCCCAATATGTGGTAGGCTAAAACAGTAGGATTGCAGGTTTGAAGACAGATTCAGCAACATAGTGAGGCTCTAAGTAATCCGTGAGATCCTGTAACAAGATAAATAAATAAATAAATAAATAAATAAATAAATAAATAAATAAATAAGGGCTTGATATGTAGCTTGGAGGTAAAATGTCCCTGAGTTCAATTCCCAGTACCTCCTCCCCCCCCCCCAAAAAAAAAGCCTCACACAATGTAATAGTAATGTGACATTTACACATCCACAGGTACCTTTTAACTAATAAGACACATTAGAAGTTTTCTATAATCATTCAGTCTTTGTGACAAAGTAAGTTATCACTACACTTGATACATATGCCACTTTATCTTACCCATGACAAAGCAATTGACTGGGAAATAATGATTTCAGTCACCCATTTAACATTTGACCTTAAAATCTTGTACATATAAATATTTAATTCATATTAAAATAAATGAATATAGCAGTGCAACTATGTGGTTAGTATTTTATTTCATTTCTTAAAATTTAATCAAAATTGATAATTCTATCTCACATCAAACTTCAGTGATTTTAGCAATCATGATTTTGAATTCATTGATTTGGAGACAAATTAAGTAAAATGTTAGCAATTTCATGTCACCTTCGCCATTTTTTTCAGAATTAGAAAAAATAGCACATTTTACCTTTTTTATTATTAAGGGATATTTTCAGTTATCAGCAAATAGGAACAATGAACACTGCTATTTTAAATAACTAACATTATCTTGTTTCAAAATACCATGTATCTTCCATGCTTCATCAACCATCTGATCACTGGCTGGAGAGCTTAAACGTGAAAAATTATGACTGGAGCAATTCTCAGGGAGTCACATTTGATTGTCTGGGCCAAGACCTTTGTGTTTTTATCTCAGAGATTAACCTACAAGTTGTCTTTTCATTTAAAAGTAGCTTTAAATTTTGCATATGGTTTCAATATTTAAAAAACTCTTTTAAACTATACTGTGATTTGCACAATTGCTTTATTTTACTTGAATCTATTCTCTCCTTCTCTTTCTCACCTGGTTAAGAGTTTAATATATTGTGCTTATTTTCTGCTTTTTTTTTTTTCAGAAAAAAATTGCTCAGGATAGAGTTTTATTTAACAAAATAAGGCAATTTAACCACAAATAGGTTTCAAACTTAATTCTCCAGTACATGTTTCACATCAAATGTCTTTGTATTAATGGTAGGCCATTTCGCATACAGGTGGCAGAGCAAGTTTGAGGACCATTGAACACAGCTAATTTTGCTAATGCATCACAATTATGGAAACACCTGTGCTAAATAACCTTGTCCTATTTCCATGAAAATGAATAGTGTTCAATTACCCTCCAAATATCTTATTTCATGCTGATTCAGATTTTCGTTAGCCATTTTTTTCTGTGACACTGCTTCAACATCAACATAACATGTTTTTCAAAAGGTGTTGTTCATATACATATATACATATATATCATATTCTTAATATTTTTAAGAAAGCACTTTGTATTAAAGCTATTATCATAAATATTGTTTTTCCCCAATAGGAGGAAAGGGACATAATTTGCTTTAAAATATCAATCCATATATATATATATACATATATAATACATATTATACATATATACAGATATATACATGTATACAAATATAAATGTGTATGTATATGTGGAAGTTTCATGATATTAAATTACACATGTATAGACTATGAATAACTAGGAATGACTGGAAACATGACTTCCTGTTTTAACACTTTAAAAGTAACCTATGCCTGATGATGTGTTAAGAAACCAGAACTTTAAATGGGGAGCTAGCAATTAGAATTTAATTTACCTTTTCAACAGGGTAGTGATACATATTTGGGCTTCTAATATCTTTATGCATTTGATTTCATTGCAGAAATAACACAAAACAGAAACTATCTGATCTCCAAGAATTTTTTTTAAACTTTTAAACTGCTATGTGATATTTGATATAAAAATCACCTATAAACAGTTGAATAGGGGTGCAAATTTAATACAATATTTATTAGATATGAATAAAATATCTAGAGATGGCTATGGTGACTAAATCTAGTAACTTATCATCCAGTTGATAAAATGTATTTAAGAAATACATTGACAATTACCTATGAGGATGTTATAACAGTATTCATCAACAAATTCAGAAGATGAAATGCATGAAATTATGTGTACCGCTCTGTACAACAGTTGTGAACATCTTGGGCAATATTCAGTAAGTATGCCAACTTGTGTGTCTGACTCACAGGAGGTTCACAGATGCATTTAACTCACTATCAAATGAATGAATTAATGAAGAAATGAATGAATGAGTGCTATAAGCAAGACCCCTTTCAGGAAAGAACTAAAATACTTTTCCTATGAGTGCATCAAATCATTTTGCTTGCAAACTGTAAAAGAAGTTTTCAATTAAGCAAAAAACAGTTTTTGCTTAATTTCAACTTTTATCTTATGTTTTGGTATAGATATTTTTTGGAAGTAAAATATAATCAGCTGTAGTCTTGCCATCAGGAAATAAGTCAGATATTAGTAAATATCCAAGACTTTGAAAGTAAGGTACAAAATAAGAAAATATGGAAAAAGTGGATTAAATTATGGTAATATGGGGTGCATTCATACCTATTTATATCCTTAAATTTAGCTGCTTGTTATACTAAAAGCAATAATAATTGTTATCAATAAATTGAAAATTCATGCAAATTTCATTTGTAAAGTACTAAAATATTTATTAAGAAACATTGAGATTTAATATGTATTTTATATAAATGCATAATATATTAGAATTATAGAATTACATTGTCTATGACTTATTTTGATAACAAAGTAACACTAAAGATTAAATGTTAAAGAAAACTTTAATGTTTTTATTTTTATTAATACATCCTATATTTGTATGAGTTAATTAAATTAAATCAAAGTTTCACTATAAACAATAGTTTATTAGATCTGCATTAAAATAGCATGTGCTTTTTCTCCAAAAATAATACTGCACTCACAATAATTTTTTTATCAAAAAGTCTTAAAGATTTAGTAAAATAAATGCATTCTAAAATCAGAGATCGTATGCTTAATGCCAAAGATACACTGTGGTTTTGTCTCCTAAGAAGGAACCCCTTGAAAAAGTCTTAAATTATATAGTAAAATGCACTCGAAAGAATTGAGACGTTAGTCAATAGCTGATGAAAAATAAGCAATTTGAAAGCATAGGCACTAACAATCAGATTGTGACATACTTAAGTACTAAAATTGAGCCACTTTGAAATAGAGAAAATTCTTGGAAGTGAGAATTTAAGGAACAAAGTTAGACAGGGACAATAGAGAAGCACTTGCTTCTTTTGCTACTGATTTTTAAGAAATTGGTACTAATTAAACTTAAAATAACTTCTCCTTTCAACTTCTACTTTTCTAGTTGCTACTTTTTTTCCCTCTATCTCTCTCATTTCTATTTTTTCAATACTAAATTATTTCCCCAACTTTCCCATTTTATCTTTCTATGTGTTTTTTTTCCTTCAAGAACCTTTTTCCCATTGTCACAAAACTCTAAATCCTGTTTTCTGTCTACTTATGTTTTGCATTGAGATATCATGGGATTTTCATTCTTATTATTTTACTCACAGTAAATGTATTTCAACTTGGCTGGATTTGTTTTCAACTTCTTTTTTTTTTTTTTTTTTTTTTCCAATTTCAAGCTTAACAAACTCAAATGTGCTCCTTTTACCAATGTTTTCTATCTCAGGAGATTTTTCTTGTTTTTAATGTCAGCAAAGATATATAAGAAACCACATAGAGTTGTACTTCAGTATCCATGAAATGTTGAATCCAAGTCTCCTCTCACATACCAAAATCAACCTACACTCAAGTTCCTTATATAAAATGCATAGTATTTGCATAAAACCTATGCACAGTCTCCTGTACACTTTAAGTCATTTTTAGATAACTTCTTAGCAACTGCAATGCAAATTCTATGTAAATAGTTGTTACAGAGTTGTTTAGGAAACAATGACAAGAAAAAGTATGTGCATGTCAAGACACATTTTTATTGGAATACTTTTGATCCATAGTTGAACCTGGGGATGTGGAAACTAGATATATATCTTTGTTAGAACTTTATACCCAGAACTTTCTTTTTTAGTTTTTTGTTTGTTTGTTTGTTTGTTTGTTTGTTTGTTTGTGGTACTGGGGATTGAGCTCGGGGCATTCTACCTCCGAGCTATACCCCCAGCCCTATTTTTTATTCTTTATTTTGAAACAGGGTCTCACTAAGTTGCGGAGTGCCTCACTAGGTAGTTGAGGCTGGCTGTGAATCTGGATCCTCAGTACTCAGCCTCCCAAATGCTGGGATTACAAGTGTACGCCCCCACGCCCGGCTTCTTTTTTAGTTTTGATGCAGAATATATGCTTAAAAATACCTCTGAAAAAAATTTTCACTCTTTTTTGCTTTAAGATAGCACTGACCTTTTTAAAATCATAACACACACACACACACACACACACACACACACACACATTCTTTCCTGTGATCTTGGTATTGCTTACACATAACATCTCATTTCTTCCCATTCTGCCATTAGTTTCTTATACAATAGTCCTTCCGAACTACTTAGAATTCTCTGAAATCTGTATATGGTTTTCTAATGATTATTAGAAGTAACAACAAGAATGTGAAACTTCATCATGATATCATAATAAACTCCTAATTGTGACTTGAAAAATGAGTCAATCTGTCCTTTACAGACCTTAAAGGTCATAAGAAGTCATGAGCCCTCTAAATGTTAACATATTCATCTATTATTATTTAATATTTATCACCCATTGGCATATCCAGATACTTGATTTCTTATTCACACTACATTTTGGTTTCCACTCATTTAATTTTAGTGTGTTACAAATTTTATGTTACTCATGTATATAATTTGAATTGTTGCATAAATATAAATATATTTTCATCAAATATTTGTAGACTTCTACCAATGTCCTCATAAGAGCCACTTCAATTTATTAAGTACCTATTTTCATTTTCTATTTATATACTCTAAATAAAATCATCATTTTAACATAAAATATATCCAAAATATCTATTTGGTTATATATATGTATGTATATATATAACATTTATATTACTTAAGTAAATTTTTCTTACATATTTTTCTCATTTATTTACCATTTACTTTAAAATTATTTAAAAATAAAAAATAAATCAATTTCATGTTCCACCTCCTCTGATTGGAACTGAGAAATAATCATTGAACAGGGCTTACTAGTTTTTTGTTATCAAAGAGATTTTATTTAAGAAAACTTTCCAGTTAAATTACTGAAATGTTTACAATCAATACTGAATAGTGTTCATATGCTAGTCTATTCATATTTATGATTTAAAGTGAAGAAAATCAATGGAAGAGAATGAACAACTGAATACAACAATTTGGTATTTACTAAGGCTCTTTTAAAATGACTTCAGTGAAGCAGCACTTTCACCATTTCCTAATATATTAAGAGTTATGTATTTCCGAACCGTATCTGATTAGTTGAATATCAAATAGAAAGATTCTTCTATTAGCTCAATAATGGTCATCTGGTTGTTATTGATAGAGTATCTGCCTTTGCTAATTCTACATAAATATGGTAAGGACATGGGAAAACTCTTGCTAAATCATTACCCATACACACAGCACAGAAACACAAGTCTCCAGATACACAGATGAACAGGGAAATGGGGAATACATGCTTTCTCTATTAAGAGGCTGAAATAAAAAAGGGACAAAATCATTGATATTCTAGACATATATAACCACAAGTCTTCACAAATAATCATGGTAGAAAGATTGTGCTATTTTTCAGGTTTTAAAAGAGGAAGACTTATGTCTGGCATTTCATTCCTGGAACACACGGTTGCTAATAACAACAACAAAAGAAAACTCACAAGCATTGTATTGCGCTTAGTTTTATTCTAATGCAAAATTCTTAAAAGACATTCTAAAATTCTAAAACATTTACAAAATGGAGCACAGGTGTATGCTTCTTCTCTGATAGGTTCAGTAGCATTGTCTCTGGATTTTTTTCATTCGCTTACTTTCTTATTTTGTCTTTTGCTCTTTTCTAAAATTGTCAAGTAAAACATATACATTTATTGTCACAACATGTTGCTCTGAAATGTGCATACATAATATTGAGTAACTAAACTGATCTAATTAGAATGTATATTACTTCACATGATTATAAATATCTTTATGTGGTAAGAACAATTACAATATACTCCTACCAATTTTTAAGAATATATAAATACACTGTTATTAACTATGGTGAATATGTTTAATAGATCTCTTGAAGTTATTCCTCCTAAATGAAATAGTGCATCATTTGATCAATATCACTCCAACTGACGCTTCCAGTAGACTAGCCCGAGGTAATCCTCACTTCACTCTCTAATTCTTTGAGTTTAACTTCTTCAGTTTCTACATATGAATGACACACAAGTCATGACATTCAAGATCATGTGACATTTATCTTGCTGTATCTGGTCTGTTTCCCATTACATAGTTCATTCATCTTATAAAAAATATGGTATTTCATTAGGTTTTATATACAGTTGAGGACTATTCCATTGTGCATGTGTGTATATGTGTGCCTGTGTGTGCGCATACATGTGTGCAAGTGTGCACACACACACGTGTGTGTGTGTGTGTGTGTATGTGTGTGTGTGTTTATCCATTCATCCCTTTTCGGACACTTAGGTTGATTCCATAACTTGGCTATTGTGAATAATGCTTACATGAACACGAGAGTGCAGATATCTTTTTGATTTACAGATTTCATGTCCTTTGAATATAGACTCAGTCATGGGATTGCAGGATCATAAGGTAGCACTACTTTTAAGTTTTTGAGGGACCTCATACTATTTTCCACAATGCCACAATGACTATACTAATTCACAATCTTGCCAAGACTGTGCAAGGGTTCCCTTTCTTCTGCAACCTGTGCCAGCATGACTATGTTTTGTCTTTCTGATAAAAGCTATTCTTACTGGAGTGTACTGACATCCCATTATGGTTAGCTTTTAATCTATCTGATGATCAGTGGTGTTGGGCATTTTTTTATACACCTGTTGTCCATTTTTACATCTTCTTTTGAGAAATGGCAATCATTAAAGTTCTTTGCTCATATTTTAATCAGGTTATTTGTTTTCTTATTATTGAGATGTTTGAATTCCTTATATATTTTAAACATTAATGACTTAGATGTATGGTTTGCATTTTTTTAATTCTGTAGGTTATTTCTTCACTCTATTGTTTCCTTGACAGAGGCTTTTTAGTTTAATGCAATCTGACTTGTCTGTCTTTGCTTTTGTCACCTATGCTCTGGGGTCATATCCAAAAATTGACCCAAATAATGTCATGTAATATTTACCATTTTGGTTCTTCTAGTAGTTTTATAGTGTCTAGATGTATATTTAAGTTTTTAATTCACTTTGAGTTACTTTTTGTATGTGATATGGAATAATGGTCTAATTTTATTCTGCATATGAATATCCAGTTGTCTTAACTAGGTTTGGTGACATTTCATTGCATATTCAGATTTTGTGAGAATGGTTTTATAAAGATCTACTCTTTCAGGAGGAGTTAGACATGATTCAGGAGTGTGCTGAAAGTCTCACTCCCTATCAAGTATGCCCTTTTTCTGCTAGTTTTCCAACCCAGAGCCACCCATGTCTGTCAACATCTGCCCACAGCAAAACAGGAAATAACTATTTGAAGCTGTTTTGAGACTGGAGGTAATTTGAGAAGCAGAAATAAACCAATACATCACATTTGAATATCAAACAGATAGATAAAAACCAAACTTTATTCAGGCCATATTTTCCTCTTTCCTTTTCAAGCTACAAGAATCATAACAAAGATGGTCTATGCCTTTCCTAAGCACAGCAGCAAACTATCCATTTCATTTATTCAGTGCAAGGAACTCTAATCCGTTGTTGGCAAGATATCAAAAACTAAGCAAATGCTGACTGAATTTTTTATTTACGCTGCTTATAAAAATAGCATTATGGCACCAGACAGTTGTGTTATCCACCTGCCACTCTTTCTTTTCTCTATCATTATTTTTGAAAAGCCATCCTTCAGAATGTGTTCTTACAATAACGAATCCTCTTGTATGAGCTAGTAAGTATATTTATATAAACTGAACTCAAATTTTAGGGCTTTTCATATTGAGTTTGGAAAAAAAAAGAGTAAGGATCATTGTTCATGTTTCTTTCTAAACACAATAATTCTAAACAGCTCGATTTTAAAATACGTATCCTTTTCAAATACACATTTCATCAATTTCCATGAAAAGTGGCCGTTAAAATGTCATGCATATGGGGTGTTATTGCAAAAAGAAAGAATTCTGAAGGAAAAAATAAGTATTGGAATAATAACAGGCATATTTATGTTGAGGAAAGCATGTAATCATTCAATGATACTTAGAAAGTAGTTTGCTTAAAGATCACCAATTAGGTTTAGTTAGGGTATCAATCTATGTATATCATTTGTTTACCATTATTATTACAAAATATAAACACTTCAACTTACAAGATTTTCACGGCATACCACTTTTTAAAAGATAGTATGATTTTTATAAATGACATAAATTTTCTTACCCATAAATTTTAACAAAATGTGGAAAGATAATTCTAAAAGCTTTGTAAACATGTTTTTGCTTAATAAAGATTATGATACTGTATATATACTTATTATTACTTCTAATATTTCTCCATTTATGGAAAATTTATTTTTATAATAACGATAGACTTTCCTTTTAATGGTTTCAAAGAGAAAGTAATTACTCTTTACATTTCTACTTTATCAAGATTCTCACTTTCTAGACTTGAAAAAAAAATGTTTTTACAAAGACTGGGAAAGGCTAAGTAAGGAATCTCTATGTCGTATATTTCTAAAGTTTTTTAAGGAGAAAATAAGAGTAAAACTATTATGAGTTTATTAATATAAGTTTTGAAGAACATTTTTCTGCATATATGGATGCTTTGCTATGATATGCAAAATTATTTTCACTTTTCGGAGAGATTGCAAGACCAGAATTATTATGCACCAATAAAAAATTTGTTAATCTCATTCACTGCTCAGTCTTCTGACACTGAATCTTTCAGATGGGGAAGGTTACTATTTTGTTCAAATGGATTTGTGAACTTATCAGTGTCTTGCACATGTAATACAAACTCTGTAAACTTATTTTCTATAGAGAAAATAGTAAAATAATACAGCAGTTTTTTTGATTATTTGAATTTAATTGATATTCACACGTTAGATTAGAAAAAAATCTTTCAGGTCCACAAGTCATTATTAGGAAAATTACATGATCTATTTTTCAATAGCTTATTGCTGGAAATTTTCTCTGTTTTACTGGGTCTTTCCTTCTGAGAATTCTCGCCCCTGGTCATCCTCAGCCATAGTGCCTGACACACTAAGCAGCATCATATTCAACTGCGGCAGGTCCTTATTGACCTTTCCTCTCCTGAGTGATGGAGGGAAGCACCAGGGGACCATGGACCTGCTAATGACTCTCATGTAAGTGCTCATTATATCCTTCTACATAATCAAAGCTAGAGATTCACTATCTACATAATCAAAGCTAGAGACAGATTATTTTGGGGGGCCAAGTGGTTATAAAGGTTGTGCTGCCAACGATTTGCCCAAACTCTACCTTGGAACCACTGACAAGTAGGTCAGAGAGATGACTCCCAGGGAGAAGTCCATGTTTCTATTCTGTGACTCTAAGTTACATGTCAAGGCTACTGGTTCTCACTGAACTACCTAAAAAGGGGCTGTGTATGTTCTCTCAGATGTGGTAGCTAGAGAGGAAATGGGAAGCAAAAGGGACATTATATAAGAGAGGACAGAGACCAGTAGAATGGTGGAAGGGGACTGGGGTAAGGAGGTAGGGAGGTGGGGAGGTGAATAAAGGAGACTGGATAAGGAAAACAGTTCAAATAATGCTGTGTCTCCATATGAAGATAACATGACCAATCTCACTAACACATGTAGAGGAGGGTGCAAAGGAAAAACCAAATACTATGATCATGTATATTTGTACCGTTTTGAACTTACCTATGATGTATACTTACAACATACCAATAAACTTATTAAAACAAAGAAGAAAAAGTGTTTAAATCTGTCTAAGAACACAGCCACATGTACAAATAAAAAATAACTACCTGTTACAAGGGGTCTATTTTTATTGTCACTGAATAAATAAAGAGAAATACAAATGGAGGAAATATGAAAATTCAAATTTTCTATGTCAATTGTCTCATTCTTTTTTTTTTTTTTTAAAACTGGTGCATTGTAATCATACATCTTGATGAAGTTTAGGATGATAGAGGCATACATGCACACAGCACTCCTTGAGCCCTCCCCCATTTTCCACCCCCTCCCTTTCCCCCCGTACCTTCCTGTGCTCAGCTCAGTGGTTGGCTTTGATAAGTTTGTGTGTATCTATGATGTGCATTGAGGTGTTTCCCTCTTCACGTCTTCCTCTCCCCTCCCATCTCCCTCAGTTAGGTCCCCTCCTTCACTCCACTAAGCTTCTCCTCCTTTCTCTGGAGTCACCCTTGTGTCTCAATTTCTTCCTAGCTTCTGCATATGAGGGAGAACATCTGACCTTTCTCTTTTTGTGACATATCATATTCCCCAATTCCATCCTTTTCCTTCCAAATGATATAATTGTTTCTCCTTCATGGCTGAGTAGAATTCCATTGTGTATATATTCCATGATTTTTTAATACATTCATTTATTGATGGACATCTCTGCTGGTTTCATAGTTCAGTATGGTCCATGTCTCTGTTCCCATGATTTTTTTTTTTTGTGTGTGTGTGTGGTACTAGGGATTGAACTCAGGGACATTCTACCTCTGAGCTAAACCCCCAGCCCCATTTTTTATTCTTTATTTTGAAACCGAGTCTCACTAAGTTGCAGAGTGCCTCACTAGGTAGCTGAGGCTGGCTGCGAACCCGGATCCTCCGGTCTCAGCCTCCCGAATGCTGGGATTACAAGCGTGCGCCACCACGCCTGGCTTAGTTCCCATGATTTTTAACTCTATCATCTATTTACATGTATTTAAAGAACTTTTGCACCCTTATTCGTTTTAACAATTTTTCAAATTATTATTTTAATTTTACATATTTATAGGGCACAGTATGATAATATGTATAAAATGTCTAATGATCAAATCTAGGTAATAAGGATTTTCATCTCCTTAAAATATTCTTTAAATATTTTGTTAATATGTAATAATTGTTTTCATGGGGTGCAGCATGAAATTTCAAGACAATTTAATGTGTAATAATCAAGTAAAATAAATTAATATTGCTGCCTTTATTATTACTTTATGCTTTTATCCTTCAAGCTCTTCTCTTCTCATTATTCATAAAATATATAATGGATTGCTGTGATATACAGTACTTCTGCAGTACTATGGAACATAAGAACTTGTTTTTTTTGTTGTTTGTTAATTTGTTTTGTGATGCTGGAGATTGAACTCAGAGGAATTCTATTGCTGAGCTACACCCCCAGCCTTTTTATTCTTTATTTTTGAGACAGGGCCTCACAGTACTTTTATTTCTGTGTCTGACTTTTAGCATTTAATAATATTCTCCAGTTCCATCCATTTTTCCACAAATAATAGAGCTTTTATTTTTTTTTATTTATTTGGTTGATTTTTGTTTGTTTGTTTTCTGATACTGGTGATTGGACCTGAGGCATTCAAACTCTGAGGTACATTCCAAACTTTTTTATGTTTTTGGTTTGAAACAGGCCCTCACTAGGTTGCTGAGAGTCTTGCTACATTGTTGAGGCTGGTCTTGAACCTGCAATCCTCCTGTCTCAGTCTCCGAAAATTGTGGAATTATAGGAATGTGCTGCTATGAGCAGCTTGCAAATGATAGAACTTCAGTCTTTTTATGGCTAGATAATATTTCTTGTGTATGTAAACCACATTTGTTTTACCCATTCATCCATTTTAGAACAACATAGAGGATTCTCATTTTGTGACTTTGTATTCTCAGTTGGAAAACTGAAAACTATACCCTTATACCTGAACATTGTATTTTTCTATAGTCTTAAAATATTACAATGATTATACCAGTAGTATATACCTTAAAATTTTTAATTAACTAATTAATTAATTTGTTTATTTATTTATTTTTGGCACTAGGGATTGAATCCAGGGAAATTCTACCTCCGAGCTAAAGCCCCAGCCCTATTTTATGTTTTGTTTTGAAACAGGGTCTCACTAGGTTGATGAGCGTGTCACTACTTGCTAAAGCTGTCTTCAAACCTACGATCCTCCTGTCTTAGTCTCCCAAGTACTATAATTAAAATGTGTACCACCACATCTGGCTAAAATATTCTACTTAAATAAAATGAAATATTTGTTTTAAAAATTTTGTCTTTGCTCAAATTTTTAAAAATAATCAAAATTTTAAAGGTACTTCATAATAGGGAGTGCAACCAGAGGAATAGTGTAAGAAGATAGAGGCAAGGAGAACTGGAGGAGGAAAAGAGGCTTCAGGAAGGAAACATACCAAATATTATGTCCACGTACAAAGGACTCAGTAGTAACCTTTCTTGCCTGTACAAGAAAGGAGGTGAGGAGGTGGGGTAGCAGGATGGGGTAGTATGCAACCACTCCAGGAGATGTTGTGTATGTACAGAAACTTATCACTTTAATCCTCACGACAATGTAAAATTTACATTCCACCAATAAAACTCTAAAACATTTCGAAAAACTGAAAAAAAATTAAAAGAAACCAAAGATGCATGAATGATATACAAGTGTAGTAGGTCCTGAAGACATTTACCTTCCTCTCCTTCTATGCAGCTTAGAGAAATGGCCTAATTGAGTTTAGCCAGCTCATGTGGGAAATTCTACAAGAGCACTGTGGAACAGCCAGGTTCTCCCAAGGGATTTAGCACATAGACCTTGACACTCTTGGCCATTCCCTGAAGTGGTTCCTGGGCGTGGAAATCAATTGATAAATTTCTTCTTAGTAAAACGAGGAATTCCTTAGCCCCTTTTAGGTTACCCTATCACTAATATTTAAGGCAGTTGTGGTATTCACTATCTCACAATATTCTTAGTGCCATGTTTAATGGAGTCAGTCCTCCCAGATAAGCCTCATCCCTGCTTAGATCCCATGAATAGAATATACACACAGCCTATGTGCACAGCCTATGCTATTTAAGTATGAGAATGGAAGAAACAATAGTAATGATATTTCTTCTCCTTTTTTCCTCAACACTATTGATTTTCATTGTCTAATGCTTGTGGTATATGTTTATGAACTATGTACAAGTTAAATATACGAACATAATAATTCAAAATAATTTTCCTGCTAATGCACACATAAACTGTTGAATATTTGTGAATGGGAGCAGAAGCAAAAAACGCAGACATTACTAAAAATATTCACTGAGAGAAGAAAAAAGTGTGGCTTTTTAAATTAATAACAAGATTTTCTGTAAAGCTTCAGGGCTTTGAACACAGAAATCATTTTTTAAAATTCTGTTCAATTTGTCAATGTTGAAAACATTGGGAAAAGAATTCTGAAAAAAAAATAACTATACTTAATAATAAACGTATAGTTAGTGTGTGTTTGTTTATATATTAAATATTTATAAAACAGTGGTATTTAAGGTTATTTCAAAGATGATCCATGAAAAAATTATCTGGAAAAAGGGATAAGTTAAAAATGACATATATGGATATTATGAGGCATACCCCAAATTGACCAATTGTGTTATGGAGCTATGGTGGAACATTGCAGCAAAATTAAAATCCATAAAGGATTTAATATGCATTGCCTTTTTGTCATATATTTCTGCAATGATTTGTATTATGCAGCTGAGTAATAATTTGTTTTAACATATATTTTTCTTTCTTTTTAAGATACAAATTATGTACAAAAAAATGTTGCTGACTTTTGGTTTCAGATCCAATATATGCAGGGCTAGAAAGTTGTCATTCAAGTTCTTCAAGAAATGAAAAGCTCAGCAAAAAGAAAAATCCGTTGTTTTTCTTGTATCCATCAGATAATTAAAGTTGCAAGGCAAATAACTACCATGAAATCGGGAGAGACAGGTGAATCTAGAGAGTCATAGCTAAGTCCTCTTTTGCTAGGGTCAAAGCTGCTAGAGCCGTAAATGAATAGAAACACTTCACTGGTAATTTTGACAAATTCTTGAAGGCCGAGTGTGAATTTGTTTGGGAGTTAGAAACTGCTTAGCTACAGCTTTAACAGTTTACCATCCTTTCATGAGTTTTACGTCCTGGAAACTTACCATGTTGTCATAGTTAAGATCCAAGAAAGATTCCCACATGGAGATCCATTTTTAGATTCAACAACGGAATAAGATTCATGAGGGAAATAATAGTAAGTTTGACTTCATTAAAATGACAAACTTCTGGCTGCAATACACAGTGCTACAAGAATGAAAAGACATGCCAAAGAATGGAAAGTAATGCACATATCTGAAAAAAAATTGGATTCAAAATGTGCAAAATTCTAAACTGACCAATAACAAGGAAAGAGATAGAAATATCATTAGAAATTCTTCCATCAAAGAAAAGTTGAGGTCCAGATGGATTCCCAGCTGAATTCTACAAAGTTATTATAAAATAGCTAAACCAAATTCTTCACAAATTATTGCATGAAATAGAAAGAGATGGAATTCTTCCAAACTCTTTCTATGTGGTGAAAAATCACCTTAATACCAAAACTGAATAAAATCACCTCAAAAAAAGGAAGTTATAGACCAATATCCTTGATGGACATAGATGCCAAAATTCTAGGCAAAATACTAAGGATACAGTTCAAAAACCATATCAAGACAATTATATCATGATCAAGTTGGTTTTCCAGGGATGCAAGGCTGGTTCAGTATATGCAAATCAATACATGTCATTCACCGAATTAAAAGGACAAAAATTATATTACCACAATGGATGGTGAAAAACATTTGATAAAATTAAACACTCATTTATGTTAAAAAACACTGCAGAAAATCAGAATAGAAGGAACTTACCTCAACATCATTAAAGTGATATACAACAAACCCCAAACCAACATCATATGGAATGGTGAAAAATTACAAGAATTCCCATTAGAATCAGGAACAAGAAGGACACAGCTGCCCGCTATTACCCACTCCTTTTAAATACACTACTCAAAACTCTATTCAGAGGACTAAGACACAAAATCAAAGGAATACAAATAGGAGAAGAAGAACTGAAATGATCTCTATTCGCAGATGACATGATTCTCTAATTAGAAGATCCAAAAAAACTCAAGCAAAAGACTTCTAGAGCTGATTAACAAATTCAGACAAGTAACTGGATAGATACAAGATCAATCTATAATATATGTTATAGATTATAATGACTATGTCACTATAATATTTTGATTTCAATCTCTTTGAAAAGACAGCCAGGAGCAGTATAGCTGGATCATTTGGTGGATGCATTCCTAGTTCTCTGAGGAATCTCCAAACTGATCTCCACAGTGGCTTCACTAATTTGCAATTCCACCAACAGTGTAAAAGAGTTCCTATTTCCCCCCATCCTCACCAGTATTTATTGTTTTTTGACTTCTTGATGATTGTCCTTCTAATTGGGATTGAATAGAATCTCAGTGTAGTTTTGATTTGCATCTCCCTGATTGCTAATGATGTTGAATAGAGTTATGTATTTATTGGACATTTTCATAGCTTCTTTTGTAAGTGTCTATTTAGTTCAATTGCCCATTTCTTGATTGTATTAGATGTGTGGTCTTTGCAACAATTTAAGCAACAAATATAAATAAGCAATATTGAATAAATATCCTAATTCTAAAATGAATATCTGTGAGCCCATGGTGATATAAATAAATGATTGATTAAATAAATAAAGGAAAGAAAAGACAACTTTCTGTGCACAAAAAAAAATTCTCAATAACTTTTGTAAATACTCTGATTTCAAGAAGATTATGTTAGACAGCTTTTTTTAAGTGTTATTATTATCACTGTGACCAAAATAGGTAATAAGAACAACTTCAAAAAGAAAGAGTTTGTCTCCAGGTATTAGAGGTGCATTCCATTGTTGGCTATCTCCAAAGTAGAAATATTGTGGCTGCAGTGTGTGTCAAAGGAAAGATGCCCAGTTCATGACAGGCATAAAGCAAAGAGCTAGAAGAAGAGTCTGTGGAAGAAGCCAATGGCAAGTACTTTCATCAAGCTCATTCCCCAGTGACTCACATCTTCTAGCCAAGCTCAACCTCTGCAATTGGAGACCGAGCTATCATCATACAAGCTTTTAGTAGTACACTCCAAACCCAAATGATACAAGAAGTGGAGCAAACTTCCTCTGTGTTTGGGTGTACTCACTTATGGACTTTCTGCCAAAGAAAATAGAGTGTCAGGGTGTTACAAGAGTAAGTTTGCAGTGGAGAAATCTTACAAGCATCATCTCATCCAGGTAATTAATGTTAACATAACAGTGATAAGTCATGCTTCTAATATGTCGTCTTGATATGATGTACTGAAACTAGAACTTTACTTCTGCAGTTTTCTTCTCAAATACATATATAATCATAGTCTAACTGCATAAAAATCATCAGACAAATTTCAATTCAGGGACAATTTCTGAATACGACTGATAAATACTTCTGAAAATTATAAAGGCTTCAAAAAACAAGGGAAATCTATCTGAGAAACTACAGCCAAAAAGAGTGGGAGAAAAGAAATGCTTTCTCCCATTAAATTAACTTGCTACTATGTTGAAAATCATCTGAGTTTATATTTCTCACTGCTTAGTCTCTGTTTTGTTCTGTATTTTGTGTATTTATCTTTATGACAATGACATACTGCCTTGATTAGCACAGATGCATTTTCATTTGTAAAGTTACGTGGCAAAAGTCATCCAATTTATTATTTTTCAAAATATATTTGACCAGCTGGGTGAGGCAGTGCAATTTGTAATCCCAGTACTTGAGAGGCTGAGACAGGAGGATCGCAGGTTTGCGACCAGCCTCAGCTATAAAGTGAGGCACTCTGCAACTTAGTGAGACCTGTTTCAAATAAATATATTGAATCAATCCTAGCATATATCTTTTCATATACTTAGTTCTTAATTTCTCTCAAAGACATATCTGAGACATAGCTTTATATCTTTGTTTAATAATACTTATTATATTTTATTATTTGCTTTTACTGGTGAGCACTAGTATACATGCACAAATATGTATTATAACTATATCAAGACTAAAAACCATGCACCAAACTACTTTTATATTCTGGGATTTTGCTAGATTGACATATTGATGGCAATTAATTTTTTGCACACTCCTTAAGATTTTTAGGTATATTGTAATGATGCTTGTGATTTAAGACATTTTTACTTGTTTATGTCATTATTCATTTCTTTCTTATATTTTACTCCTTACCTTATCCCAGTGTCAAAGACCTCAAATAGCATATTGAATGAAAGATGTGAAGTGGTTAGAATGTATATCCATTCTCTCTTTCTTATTGTGGACAAAATGTTCTGGTTTTAACATTAAATATTAGACTAAATGTAGGGGCACATATGTGTGCTTACAGTTTGAGGAATTTTTTTTTTTTTTTTTTTTTTTTTTTTTTTGCAGTACTGGGAATTGAACTCAGGGGCATTCTACCTCTGAGCTACACCCTCAGTCCCATTTTTTATTCTTTATTTTGAAACAGGGTCTTACTAAGTGGTGGAGGGTCTCACTAAGTAGCTGATGCTGACCAACATGGCACCCTCCGGTCTCAGCCTCCCAAGTACTGGGATTACAAGAGTGTGCCACCATGCCCAGCTTGAGGAATATTTTGATTTGCTACAGTTAATCTTTGTTGTGTATATAGCAATAGTTTTTCTTTTTGTTTTTGTTTTTATTGTTCAACAGTATTCCCATAAATGAGTATGCCAGAGTTTATTTCTACATTCACAATTTGAAAGAATTGAGGATTATCCCATTTAAGTACTTATGAATAATGCTTCTAAAATATTTATATAAATATCTATGTATTTAAGTTTTCATTTCTTTTATGCATATGCTAGTATCCTACTTGATGACTTGTTGGATTTTATGATAAGTGTTTTCCTAATTTTCAAAATAAACTGATAAAACTATTTTCAAAGTCTTCATTATTTTGAACTTTACTCAGCATTGTTTGAAAGTTCTAGATGCTCTGCGTACTTGGTGGTATATTGCTAGCTAGTTTGTATTCATAAAATATACATTTTGATTGGAGGAATTACAAAGTTATAACAATATAACTTATAATAGCATTCATACAGGAATGGGAATAAATCTGGGCTATTGTGGCACTTTATCATGCACATAACCATGCATGAGTATTTACATATTATCTGCATTTGTTAGTTTATATTGATATGTTAATATACACATCTTGATTCCTTCAAAATATTGTATTGATTACCAAATTATTTAAACTTAAAAATCTTTGTTCTAAATGTTTATGCCACTTTCTAAACATGAATTTGCATTAGTTACTTCACAAATTATTTAAGTTTATTAAAATACAACATCCCCTTTCAAAAAACTTATTTTACCTTTAATTTGAACATTCTCTTTTTAAAATACAATTTAACAATCTTAAACTGGGGAAGATATATACTGCTATAATATTTAAAATAATAGAAATTAAAAAATAAATGTAATTGTAGCTTGAATGTGTGTGTGTGTGTGTGTGTGTGAGTGTGTGTGTGTGTGTGTGTGTGTGTGTGTGTGTGTGTATCTGTGTTTGGTGGTAATGGGGCTCCAAAACATGGGCATTCTACCACTGAGCTACTCTCCAAGCCTTATTTTATTTTTTATTTGGAAATAGGGTCTCACTAATTTGCTGAGGGCCTTGCTAAATTGACAAGGCTAGCCTCAAATCTCCTGTCTCAGCCTTCCAAGCACTGGGATTACAGGCCACCATGCCTAGTTTATTTTTTAATATATTTTAATACCTAGTAATTTATAAATATGTACAACTGAAAGATTTTTGTTTTATTATTAATGATTTTTACTTCATATTTTTGCATTTTACTTCATATTTTTGCATTTTTATGTTTTTTCTTTTGAAAATTCCACACTTGATAAACAAACTCATACATATGAAAGTATAAAAAAGAAATACCAGAAGCTAAGAAATACAAATATATTTATTATATCTCTCTAGCATATTTTAAATGCTCAGATAATTAGGCCAGGTCACCCCCAGGATAGAATTTCTTTTCTCCATGTCAAATTCTATTGATTAATAACCTAATCAAAGGAATGATAGACTGACATACGCCTAGATTCCATCCACATTTGAGGGGAGGCTGGGGAATATCACAAGGGAGCAGGAATTTTACAAACTGTCAAAAAATATTACCTATCACTAGACTATCTGTAGGACTCTAATAATTGATTTACATATTTCTCATAGCAAAATGTATTTGCAATTTGCAAGATCCCTATGTGTGTGTAGACTTTTTTTTTTTTTTTTTTACCAAAACTTCTCTTGATCGATTTTATTGATTCATAAAGAAAGATGATCAGTTTAATTTGCCTCACTACTGATGAATTTTCTCCCTGGAAGAAATTGTAGACTTTCCTCATCCCTAATAACATTAGATCACATCTTCTGCATTATTATTTTTATACTTGTACTGGTGTATTACAGTCTCACATCATAATGTAGTTCACAGTGTTAGCAACATCCATGCACACAGAACTTTGTGAGCTTTCCCAAGGTGAGAATGGCCTTGGTATCCTCACATATGTACGTTAACATCAGTTGAAGTGTTTCATTTATGAATTCTCCGAACTTAGTCGGCCAGGGCTGTTATTTCATTTGAAGCTTGGAATTCTTTTTCCAATCTCAACAATTCAAAAATTTCAGATGTATTTGTGGTCTAAAATAGTATTTAGTTCCATTTATTCCACCTCTATCTACTTCTGTGAAACACTTTCTCTATAGTAGATTTGTAATAATTTGATATTTTGCCATGGTACTATTATAAATGCTTGACAGGAGGAGTAAAAATTCCTTTTCCTTTATCAGACTTTAATTGTTAAATTCAACTCTTTTAAAGCAGAAATTTTAGGTACCTAAAAAGTCTCATAGTAGAATAATTATCATGTTTTCTTATATAATTTTTCTATAAGCAATATAAGCAATATTCACATTTTTTTGCATATTATCTTTGGCATTTGACTTTTGTGATTTCAAACCACTAAAGTGATACATTATTTTCCTCCCTCTTTTATTTTTTTTCCATATCTCCAAGTAGTTTTTTGCTTATAATTTTTGGTAGAGGATGGTATAAGATTTTTTTTTAACCTGTAACAAAATAGTTGATTTATTTCAGCTGGAGCAAAGATGATTGACAGTGTTGAGATCTAGTCTTATATCACTTTATTTGACATGGTTCAATAGACAGGTTCATCTCCATTCTTTATCGGCAAGAGTAAATATTGATAAGCAAAATATTGGACAGGAAGAGATTTAATTTTAACAGAAACTTTTCAGGCACATGTGAAGCACATGTAGAAAAAAAAATAGTTGAAAATGTGCCCAGAGATCATGTTGAGTTTTTTGTAGAAATCACTAGTCATTTTATTCTCTGAGAAAGAAAATCTTACAACTTATATAGCTAGGGTGTCTTCTACCACTCTGCTCATAGAATTCAGAAAAAAAAACAAAAGAGCAAAAGAAAAGAAATAAAATTTCTCATGGTTTCTCAAAAATGTCCCAAGTTTTTATATAGCCACATTTCTGAAATCTTTGTTTCTAAAATATTTGTATTTTGACAGCTTTTTGGTTTTCAGTAACATTTTTGCAAATATTGAACATTATTACCATAATTTTTGTATATGTACTTCATTTCTCCCATTTCTTCTGTTATCTGATAGCAATGTTCACAATTTCTAGAACAATGTTAATAACAGTGGCATTAGATATCCATATAAGGCAATTTATATTCCCTTGTGTGAAAAATGACAAAATTCATGTTCATTTCATTCAGCTGAAGATCCTTTCTGTTTTTGCTTTATTCTAAGTTCATGATTAAAAATATAGCCTTAGTCTTCTTTAAATTGGTTTCCTGGCAGGAAGGACAATTAAAATAAGAGGACTCTAGGACTATTCTTAAAACTGGATTCTACTGTCACTGCTGTGTCTCTTTTCATTAGTCACATCACATTATGCGGCCAAGTGCGTAGGAAGGGGCCTGGTAAGAAGAGGGAATAGATATTTTGACAATGATACAATGTGCTTTTATATTTAATAATATTTCTGTGAATATGTCAACATTAATAGGGATGATGGTTTGATGGTTTCTAGTTTCATTCATAATCACTTACATACACATAAGATATATTTATGTAGATGGGTAAAATATATGATATAGATATGGAAATAGGAATTTATTTACACGTGTATATGATTTGAAAAAATATCACATTATTTTTTAGAGTTTTGAGTTTTTTAATCTAGATATTGATTTTCTCTTTTACTCAAAATCCAGTGATACAATCAAGCATTTTATTTTCTTTCACATCATCTAAGTTGTATTAATGTAAGAAATTATATTAGTATATTTCCTAATATTAAACAAATTGCATTCATAGATTAAACTTTATTGCCCCATGTTCTGTGCCATTTTTGTTATTTATACATTACTGCCTTATTTCTACAAATAAATTGTATAGACTATTCTTTGGATGTAGGTGAGGCTGAATTGTATTTGGAAGGATTTTATTTTCTTATGCTTTCTGTGAAAGATTTTAGTATTAATTTTATGCTGACTGGCTAAAGATTTTGGAAACACTCCTAGGACAGTTAAAAGATAATTTTACATTATCTTTTTCTTGAGGTAAAAAGTAATTCACTTTGAAACTCTCTGGTTAACTTTATGTGCAATGATCAGGTGGCACTGTTACATTTTTGGTATATCTTCCATGGTAATGTATTTGCTAATATTTCTTTGTGTCGGTCATCTATTGATCCATAAATCCAAATTTATTTACAGTTAAATGACACAATGAATTGTGATTTTTAAAAATGTTGATGTCTTTACATGTTCATTTTAATTTGTTATTTTGCTCTCTATCTCATTATATAACTCTCTATTTTTTCATTAGTTAAGCTGAAAATTTATTAAATATTCCCAAAGACCAACTTTTAAATTTATTTATCACGTATCATTATTTTTTGTATGTTATCATTAATTTCTCCATATTTATTAGTATTGGAAATAACTATGACTTTAGTTCAATCATTATAAGCTTATTGAATAACTTTTGTCTTTCTTTAGTTTTTTAACATATTTTCTTTCTTTATTATTAAATGTAATTATAGCTCACAGTATATTTAGACTAAGGTTTTAATTTGATGATTTTAGACCCATCAATTATAAACTAGAATGGCTCAGGATATTTTCTTTTTTTTCCTTCCTTCGGTACTGGGGATTGAACCCAGGGGTATTCGAGCTACACCCCCAGTTCTACTTTTTATTCTTTATTTTGAAATATGATCTCACTACATTACGGAGACTGGCTGTGAACCCGGATCCTCCCATCTCAGTCTGCCAAGTACTGGAATTATAAGCATGTGCCACCACGCCTGGCTTCAGAACATTTTTTATATCTCATTGTTATTTATTTACTTATTCATTATACATAAGATTGAGAAAAGTTTTATTATGAAGGATAAATGGTATGTTGCATAGACAAAATTGCATACTATGTACTTGGGATACATTAAGCTCTTAATCCTCATATATATATATATATACACACACACATATATATGTATATATATTAATATATGTATATGTATATATTAAAAATATATACACATATTTGTATATATACATATATATATATATATATATATCTTAATCTGACTTTTGGCCTAATAAAATTTTGCATTGTTTTTGTAATAAATTTTAGAACTTAATGATTCCCAATATTTTTATTAACTGGTATTTAGTTACATTTTTTATTTCTTTGTTTTTCATTATATATTGTTGACATTCTGTATTGGTGTATTCAGTATATTATACCAAAATATTATAAACTGGCACTTTAAACAATGGGTATTTCTATCTCATAGTAGCGAATGCTAGGAATTCCAACGTCAAGATCCTGGATGTTGCTGTTCCTGATGAGGGCTCTCTTCTTCTCTGGTAGACTGCTGTCTTATTTCTGCATCTTAATATGAAGCACAGAAGAATAAAAAAAGAAAAGAAAGAAAGAAAGAGAGAGAGAGAGAAGGAAGGAAAGGAAAGGAAGGGAAGGGAAGGGAAGGGAAGGGAAGGGAAGGGAAGGGAAGGGAAGGGAAGGGAAGGGAAGGGAAGGAAAGGGAAGGAAAAAAGAACCAAAGAAAGGCAAGCAAGCTCTCTGTTATTTTCTTAATTAGGGTGCTAATCTCATCATAAAGACACCACCCTATCTTCATTACCTCCAAAGGACTCCACCTCCATTACCATCACACTGGGAGGAGGTCTTTAATATATAGATGTTGGGAATATGCACATATTAATTCCACAACACATTGCTGCTTTCTGTCTTTATCCTCAGTGTTTTTTATTAAATCTTCTTGGTTAATTTTAATATTTTGGAGAAATAATCTAAGCATATTTTATCATCTGGTTAATCTTTCAATATCAAACATCTAATAAAGAACAAAAAATGTGAATAATGTTATTAATAGTTGCATCCCACACTATTGATATCTAGTATTTTTAAAACATAGAAATTTATATCAGAACATTTAAAAAATAGATATTGTGGAATATATGTGATAGTATTACGAACACATCTTTAATAATCAGGTTAATAATATGAAAATGGCTTTCATGTACAAATAAAACTAAAGCTACATTTTCAAGCCGGGCGTGGTGACGCACGCTTGTAATCCCAGCATTTGGGAGGCTGAGACCGGAGGATCTGGGTTCGAGGCCAGCCTCAGCTACCTAGTAAGGCACTCCACAACTTAGCGAGACCCGGTTTCAAAATAAATAATAAAAAATAGAGCTGGGGGTGTGGCTCGGAGGTAGAATGCCCCTGAGTTCAATCCCCAGTACCACAAAAAAAAAAAAAAAAAAAAAAAAACTAAAGCTACATTTTCATTCCCAAATCACTAAATACTACAAGTTCGACTTAAACATTTGTAGTCAGAGATTGAACTGTTTATTTACCACATATCAGGAAAACAAATTTTATTCTCAATTCTCATATCAGGAGGGCATCGATGGCATGCACATTTGTCTAACGGCAGAGGATTAACTATTAAGAGCATCTTTATTCAATTTAACATTTCTGTGTATGTTTAAATGTCTAAACCAATACTTTCCAATATAACTTTTTCTGATGTTGGAAATGTTTTTTTAATCAATGCTATAAAATACATTAGCCACTGTCCATATATAGCTTTTTAGAACTTGAAATGTGGCTAGTATGACTAACTTGTTAAAAATTATTTTATTTTAATTTACCTAATTGAAGTCACCACATGTGGCTACTGTATACCACATAAAGGATGTGCATCTAGGCCAGTATCACTGGTCCATAGATAGACAAAAAATTCACAAAAAGTCCCAATTAACCCCATTCCCCACCCCCTCTCTCTCTCACCAAAATTCAGCATTTAATGATGAATAGAGGTAAGAGAGAAAACCTTTGACTCAGGGGAGAGGTTCTAAAAAGGGACACTCTTCCTCTTATTCTTAATCAGTAACAAAATGTAAGATGTGCTAATTCATCTCTCCAAACTTTTGGGTTATCATTTTTTTTTCTTAATTCTAAAATAAGTCAAATTACATAATAGGCCAAAAATTGCATAAAATTAATAGTAAAATCATAGGAATATAAATGTTTTCTTGAAACTCTCTTCTATGGTTCAATAAATGATCTTTTATTTTTAGTGCAATCTTTATATCTTGATTTTATTCTGTTAGGTGGTGATAACACCAGGAAGACCTATTTCATATCATTTTGAATTAGCCAGCTAAAGCAGTGAGTACCTCAGACCATACCATGCTTTACAAAGCATGAAGTCATGATAATGTGGTGGTTCAGTGCATGAGCACGGAGATCAAACTAGGCTGGGTTCACTGATAGCCCTGCCATTTAATAATTGTGTTATACCAAACACACTATTTGCTCCCAGTTTCAGATTCATCACCTGTAAAAATTCAGTAATGATGCTTAACTTCAAAGGTGTCTCTGCAGATCAAGTAAGACAACACTGGAAGCAGAGTGCAGGGAGGTTGGCAAAAGGTAATAGCTCAAAGGAGTAACTGAAATCATACTTGTATTGTTGTTGTTGCAGCAGCATTATAAATTCAGGTCATTTCTCCAAAGATTTTGTTAACGTTCCTATTTCCAAGTTAAAGGCCACATGAATTAAAAGCAATTTAATTTGAATACGCTTCGCTCTAATGAGCCAAACTATACAACTACAAAACACAGAAACAGTGGGGTATCAGAATTGGATGACTTCTGGCTGCATTTATGCAGTCATGCAGTATATTTTGCAGCAATCTTCATGTTCAGAGTCTCCCTCGGGCTCTTTGAGTAAAGAACACAGTGTGCTGATCCTGAAAATTATGATTAGTAGCCTGACATCACAGTCATTTTTGCAGGCTGCTTTTTGTCCAAATTTGACTTGGCCAGGGTCCTAACTAACAAAATGTTGGTGAACTTTCTAATGACAATTAATTGAATGGCTGGCTAAGACATTTGGGATAGTTTTTGGATTGCAGGGAACAGAAACGTCCTCATAGTGATTTAATTTCTAGTTCCTGTAAAAAATACATAGGGAAAAAATAACCCCACATTTTCTCACTTGAAATAGTTTTAATCGCTATTTAGCCAGGCATGAAACACAGTGGTGTTTTTCAGGTTCTTGAATGTTATTGAGGAAAAAATAAATATGTCTCCAGAAAACTTCTGCAGCAGAAGTCTGCAGGTACCTTTGTTAGCATTCCCAAATTAAGTTGATTTATTTCCCAGTCTCTTCAAAGTTCTCAGCATACTTCTTGTCTTGGACTTTGATGAGCCATGGCTTCAGCTAATTTCCTTTTGTCCACTCCTACATCATTGAATTATCTATTTTGTCCTCAACTTGAGATATTAACTCCATATGTCCTATTTTTTTAATTGCTATTTTGTAGGATAGTCTTTTTATAATCAGATCTATAGAAGAAAATGATTAGGCCACCTACATTTATAGATCAGCTGCTTGAGAATATCACACCCAATATTTGCTCACTCAACTACAGTTAGAATGGTAGGATTCCATGCTACCAAAAAACAGCTTGTAAATCAATAGACCTCCAGTATAATACAGTAGAGGTCAGTGGAGCATTGCCTTTGATGTTCAAGTTCTAAATAACTTTGCTGTTCTTTTTAAAAAGATAAAATATGACAGGTTATATAGTTTGTTTAGTCTATGAGTATCCAAACATTTTTTTTCTTACAAGTTAAAAACTCATGTTTGCTTTTAGTCATGCAAAATCCTATATACATTAATGGCATGACAAGTATGACCCATAATTATATTAAATTCAAATTCTTATTGTTGCATTTTAATTATACATCATAGTCAGGTTCAGAGGGACAGAAACATGCATGCACACAGCATTCGTTGTGTGTGTACCTCCAGGTACCTCCCCTCTGCCCTCCTCCCCATAAATTCTATTTACATTGATGCAGACAACATCTTGTATGAACAAAGAATTATTTGAATAGTTTCCATAGTCAGATCTCCCCTTTCTCCTCCTCACCTCCCACCCCAGATCACCTTCCCCATCCCACTAGTGTCTCCCCTCGTTTATCTGAACTTCCTTTGTTTCCATTTTTCTCTCTAGCTTCCACATATGGGTGAAAGTGTCCAGCCTTTCACTTTCTGTGATGGGCTAATCTCACTACGCATAATATTCTTGAGTTCCATCCACTTTCCTGCAAATAGTTTATGCTTTTATTTGTACATCATAGTTACATTCAAAGTGATATAAATATACATGCACACAGCGCTTGGTGTATTTCCCTCTGCATCACACCCTATCCCACCTCCATCCCTGTGCATGTTAGTGAGATTGGTAATGATATGTTCATGTAGAGATATAAGTTAAGATGTGTCCTTCCTCAATTCCTTTGTGTGTGTGTGTGTGTGTGTGTGTGTGTGTGTGTGTGTGTGTTACTGGGGATTGAGCCCAGGAGCATTCTACCTCCAAGCAACACTCCCAGTCCTATTTTTTTTTTTTTGAAATAGGATCTCACTAAGTTGCAGAGGGCCTCACTAAGTAGCTGAGGCTGGCTGTGAACCTCTGATCCTTCTGGCTCAGCCTCCCTAGTACTGGGATTACAAACGTGTGCCTAAGTCTCAATTTCCTTTTCTCCTCCTCACTTCCTTTCCCCACTCCCCTTACACTCTTCTACTGGTCTCTCTCCTCATTTATCTGAAGTCCCTTTTGTTTCTTATTTTCTTTCTATCTTCCACACGTGAGAGAAAACATACTACCTTTGACTTCCTGAGACTGGCTGATCTTACTTAGTATAATGTCTAATTTCATCCACTTTCCTGCAAATGGCATATTGTTCTTCTTTATGGCTGAGTAAAATTCCATATGTGTATGTGCCAGATATTTTTATCCATTCATATGTTGATGGACACCAACACTGCTTCCACAATTTGGCTATTGAGAATTGTGCTGCCATAAGCATGGATATGCATGTTATCACTGTTGTATTCTGGATTTAAGTCTTTGGAAAGATATCAAACAGTGGTATAGATGGGTCCTATAGTGATTCTATTCCTTGTCTTTTGAGGAACATCTATTCTGATCTAGTAGTTGTACTAATTTACAGTTCCACCAACAGTATATAAAAGTTCCTATCCAAGCCAGGTGTGGTGGAGCACGCTTGTAATCCCAGTACTTGGGAGGCTGAGACAGGAGGATACGGGTTCGCAGCCAGCCTCAGCTACTTAGTGAGGCCCTCTGCAACTTAGTGAGACCATGTTTCAAAATAATGAATAAAAAATAGGGCTGGGGGTGTAGCTCCGAGGTAGAATACTCCTGGATTCCATCCCCAGTACCACACACACACAAAAAGTTCCTATCCCTCCACACCTCCACATCCTTACCAGCATTTATTACCATTTGCATTCTTGGTGATTGCCACTCTAACTGGAGTTAGATGGAATCTCAGTGTAGTTTAGATTTGCATTTACCTGGTTGTTATGACGCTGAGAGTGACTTAATCACCTTACAGTAGGTCTCACCTTTTCAAGAATTTACCATCTCTCAATGTCATACAGAGAACCAACACTTCAGTGTACTACCTTTTGGGGAATACGTTCAAATTAAGTTTAAACTATAGCAACTCCTAAGCTTCTTTTTCCTCTTTAGGGTACTTTAACTATTGATATAATAAACAACTTTCCTGTTCACTTTGTTTATTCCTAGTTAACTCCTACCACTGAGAATTTCATTGAATTTCCCATATCTAGCACACTGCCTTGTATGTAAAAGATGATAAAGAAATATTTGCTAAAAGTAAATAGTTAATGTCTTCATCACAAAGTAATGAATATATTATATAGCCTGATTTAGTTTTTCAACAACGTAATAATAGATAAAATATTCACATTATAACCCATAAATATATACAATTATTGGTCATAAAAAAGAAGCAGCTGCTGTTCCCCAAATTTCTTGTATTCTTGATTTATATCATATTTCATTATTGATCTATTTTCAAGTTGACTTTACTGTCAACTCTTTGCTACTCTTAAAACTGTTAGTAAATTTATATGTATTAGACATTATAATATATATATGTATACATAACATATATATGTATATATATACATGAAAAAATACCGAGTAACAAATATTTTTCCAAACTTGATTTAAAAAGTGAATTGTTAAGTGAGAGTAGTCAGTCACAAAAAGTAAAAAATTGTATGCTCTCCCTAATATGTGGAAGCTAGGGAGAAAGTGGGACATAAGAGGGACTCTAGATGAAGAAGGACAAACATTAGATAAGCAAAGAAGGTGACTTAACTGAAGGGGATGGGGGGGGCACCCTAATGCACATGATGTACATTCACAAACATATCAAAGTCAATCACTAAGCTGAACATGAGAAGGAGGGAGGGAGGAGGGAGTGGGATGGGAATTGGGGAAGGCTTAAATGAGAGATGTGTGCATGTATGTCTTTACCAGCTTGTACCTAACAAAGATGTATGATTATAATGCACTAATTAAAAAAATTAAAAATGAATTGGTAGTAGAAATCATTCCAGCCAAGAGAAACTTGTATCAGTATTTAAGAGCTGATAATATGAATCACATTTGAGAAAAGATAGTAAGTTTAAAAGTTATATTGAAGTATGTGTCTTCAGTAATCTACAGTACTGAGTGAAAAATAGATACTTAAATATATCACTTATAGAGCTGGGCATGGGAGCACCTGCCTGTAAATCCCAGTATTTAGGAGCCTGAGATAGGAGGTCTGCAGGTTCTAATCAGCCTTGAAAACTTAGCAAGACCCTGTTTCAAAATAAAAAAAATTAAAAGGGGCTCAGGGTGTAGATGAGAGGTACAGTGCCTCTTGGTTCAACCTCCAGTACCGCCCCCCCCAATGTATTGCTTATGTTCATAAAGGATGATGTATGCATTAAAAAGAAGTTTTGAGCTTGGCATGGTGGTGCACACTTATAATCCTAGTACTTGGGAGGCTGAGACAGGAGGATTCCAGGTTCAAGTTCAACTTCATCAAATAGCAAGACTCTTATCAAACTAGTGAGACCCTGTTTCAAAATAAAACTAAAAATATGGCTAGGGATATAGCTCAGAGGTACAATGCCCTGAGTTCAGTCCTTACTAACACACACACACACACACACACACACACACACACGAAGTTTTGACAATTCAAAACTTACATTATAAGGCATACATTGTATGTATATTACACGAAGAAATACTAGGCAGTAGTAATGTATGCATTACATGCATGTTAACAGTGTTCAATCTCTAATGTCACCCAAAAGCCTCTAATTTGAAGACTTGGTTTCCAGCCAGGACACTTTTGAGAGGTGGTGATATACCGTGAGGGGGTGGGACCTAGTAGAAGGACATTAAATCACTGGAGTGTGACCTTAAAGGGGATATTGGGATATTAGCCTCATTTCTTCCTCCTTCTTTGCTTCCTGACTACCATGAGATGAACATCTTCTTCGCTCATGGGTTACCCACTGTGATGTGCTGTCTTATCTCAGGCCAAAGCAGCAACTGGAGTCTTCCAACTCATGAGACAAAACAATCTTTTTTTTATTTTAAGTTGATTTATCTGAGGTAATAGAAAACTAACACAAAATGATGTTATTTCTGTATATATGTATTTAAATATACACAAATCTTTGATATTGTTTTCTGTTCTTTTTTTATATTTTTACTTTTCTTCAGATTTTATTATTCCTTTGATTTATTTTCAGTTTTTCTGATTCTTTTTATCAACTATATTCTGATACTAATAACCTGTTACTGAATTTGTTTTTTAATGGATTTTCAATATTATATTTCTTATTTGTAATTTGATTTCTCTGCTAATAGTTTACATATTTTTGTTACATGCCTATTTTACTTAATGTCATTGGGAGGAGTTGTAGTATGTGTTTAAAATTCTTACTAATCTCACATTATTCTCAGATGATCCAGACAGAGAAAACTACTTAACTGAAAATATGGAAATACATGTTATATAGTGGAAAAGACATCTCAGAAAGAGAAGCAGCCAAGAACCAAGAAGAATGAATAAAGAATCACAGTGAATCTTTTCCAGGCAGTAGCATTAAGCCAACATGTACCTAATTAGATTTCATATGGACCAGAGATTTATTTGTGCCTCTCTTAAATATTCTCTCTCTTTTGTTTTTCCCTTCATCCCTTTTCCACCTGCCCTGCCCTGCCTTTTCTTCCTCCTTCCTCTTTCTTTCTTTCTTTCTTTCTATCTTCTTTCTTCTCTTTATTTCTTTTTTGGTATGTGGTACTGAGGATGACCCCACAGGTGTTCTATCTCTGAGCTACACCCTCAGCTGTTTTTATTTTTAAAACAGGGTCTCACTAAGTTGCTGAGAGTCTTGCTAAGTTGCTGAGGTTGGTCTAGAACCTGTGATTCTCCTGTCTCAGCTTCCAAACTACTGAGATTACAGGCATTCGCCCCTATACCTGTTTTTCTAAAACCTTTTTAAAAGGTAGATCTTGTAGTGACTTTCCATGCCTGCCTCATAATTGTGTGTTGAGTTTGTATAGGGCATTTAACATGACTCTGATATCCAGGTTTTCAGATAGAGGAACTATACTCAAGGATCTATACCTAAGGTTTTATACTCAAGAAGCCTCATATAAATTCAGATGTAATCAGATTAGTTCACAAACCTGAACCTGATACCCTTCATAATCAGATGAGAATTTGGAGAGATCTTGAAAAAAGGATGATTTTACTTTGTATGTGATGAAATGAAAATTGCATTGGCTAAAGTATAAACTTTGTAAGAATGTATTTTATAACAATATCATAACAGTATGTTTAGTATCTCTGTAGTAAGAGGTGGAGTCCTAATCCCCTTCCCTTGAAACTGGTAGTGACTGTGTGACTGTCTTGATGAAGAGAAGGTGACGCAATGAATCCTGGGATTGCTAAATCTGAGTTATAAAAGAAGATATTGTTTCTGCCTGGTTCTCTGTCTCTCTCTTTTCTTGCCCCAAAAACCTGAGCTTTGTAAATGAACCACCGTGCTGTGAGGAAGCCCACTCCATATGCAGAGGCTAAGGTCAAGCTTTGCAGCTGATAATTACATCTAACATTTCAGCCACCTGTCATTATCAACTGCAAGTCAGTCTTAATGATATTCTAACCCAAATCTGTTAGGAATTAATCTTTCTAAATCCTGCGAAAATTGCAGATTTATGAACAAAATCAGTATTGTCATTTTTTTAAAACCTCCAGATTATGAGTTTGTGTATTATTCATTCATTATAACTGGAAAAGTTTACATTTCATAAGGAACAACATAAAGAAGTGGAGATCAAAATGAGCTTTAAACGTATCCATAGGGGAAAATATCTTTATGGGTTATGTTTAAAAGAAATTTAAAAGCAAAACTACTTTAAATGACATTAAGTTATTTTATTAATACTGTTCAGATTAATAAAGAAGTATGTTAAAATTTTAGAATTTGAAAATATTATTTAAATTACTCATATTGTCCTTCAAGATTTGAGAATGAGACACAGAGTTAAAAAAAAAAAATGGGCATTATGCAGTAAGTTCTGTGTCCTCCTTTAGGAATTTGTAGTTTAATAGTAGGAAAGTCAATTAATTTCCTTAACACTACTTTCCTTATCAACAAATACCATATCCTTTAATTCTATTACTCATTACATGTGGTAAATTAATGACCCACACACAGTCAATTAACCTGATGCATCCCTTCAGTCTGACACACCATAAATGAGTAATAAAATATGAATTGAGTCATAATGGTCCTTACACAAGCTAAAATTAATCTACATATAGGTATATTATCTTTTCCTTAGTAGGATTTCTGTTATATAGATCAAGATAAAATTAAGGTTACCTTCTATATTTTGAACAGGTATTTATTGGAAGTTTTAATTAGGAGAATATGTATATTATTTCGTTTCTCTACCTATTTGCATACAGCCTGGAACAGATTTTAAAAATTAGACTATACTTGTTAAAATGTGTTATCATACAAGAAAATATTTCTCTCTACTGTTTCTTTGTGTCAGAATCTATGCTCATAAAATGTTGTAAAGGGTTTTCAGATGAAAATTAAATATTTTCAAGGTACAGTTTGCAAAAACAAAACAAAGGTACACCTTGCTCTTGATGCTCTTTCCATAACCTAAATTTATAGCTCATTTTCCCAAGTTATAAAGTCCTGGATTACACATCCCCCCTACCCATGACACCTCCCAGCTTTTAAAAGAGATTAACAATTTATTATAGCAATTTAGCAAAAGTACTGCTGCTTCCTGTCAGAATTTACTGGCATCTTTGCTCACAAGCCGAACATAAAATAAGTCAATGTGACCCTTATCGGTATCCTTGATACATGGCATTGAGTGTACATTTTATTCCTTCTGATTTTATGTGTATGTTGGTAGATCAGATAAACCTTGAACACCTCTAAATTTCTATAGTGAAATCCTTCTAGTTAAAGAAAACAAATTACTATTAATACAACTAAAGTGAGAAATAGAACAGAAAACTGAATGTAGACAATTTATATAACCTGATGAAAAGCAACAAATATTAACCTATACATGATAAAACTGTTATCAAGTTGGCCTCCTTAGCCGGGGTGTAGTGACATGCACTTGTAACAGTACATGGGAGTCTGAGACAGGAGGATAGCAGGTTTGTGGCCAGCCTTAGCAACTTAGGTCTTCCACAATTTAGTGAGAATCTGTTTTAAAATAGGGCTGGGAGAACAATTCAGAGATAGAATGTCCCTGGATTCAATCCTCAATGCCACCAAAAAAAAAAAAAAAAAGAAAAAGAAAAAGAAAAAAAAATCGACCTCCTCAAAGAAAAAGTAACATGTACTATTATTCTCTAATATGCTTCATATTTTTCTAGCTGAGTTCTCTATGAATAATAATAGTGCTTTTTCACATGCAAAGATGTGATCCCAGTAGGAAATAACAACAGAAACCAGTGATACCTTAATAGCTTATTATAACACTATAAATGAAAGCTGTTTTCAAAATAACATTAACATCTGTGCCTCACACAATTGTGTCATCGCCTGTGTGATTCCATAAAATTTGGAAAGCCCACAAGGATGCTTTTGCATTTACTTCCTTGCTTAATAGGCTCATTTGCACTAACATCAATGGACTTTCACTATTTATATGCCAATGAAACGTTTATATCATGAAGTTTATGTTCTTAATAAAATATTGTGACAGATAAAATACACTAGATATTATGGAAAGCAAAGTTTTTGAAGTTATGAGGAAGTTATCCTACCCTCTCATTTCTTAATTTGAAAGAAAAACTTTTACATGTAATTAAATATTTATCTGAATTTTTAAAAATAAACTAGAATATAATAATTTTTTATTTTACTATATTTTGTTTTATCATTTTATCTGTACAGTATAATTACAAATTATAGTGAAATTCAAAGTCATACAATCAAACATGCATATAATTCTTTATGTTCTATTTACTAGTGTAGTTTGTAAGAAGCAAGAAGCCAAAACTACTATACAACAAATTTAATTACAAATATAAAAATATAGGTTGTCTTAAGGAAACATTTATATAACATGCACATATGCAATCACATACATATAAGTAGAAATACAGATATAAAAGATATATATTTATGTATGTGCATATCTATATATCTTTGGTGGTGTTTATTTGGAAATTTGCTTCCTAAAATCTTATTTCATTTAAAATTTTAAATTATTTTAGCATGATGGTGCACACCTATGATCCCAGTACTTGGGAGAATGAGACAAGAGGATCTCAGGTTCCAGGTTAGCTTCAGCAACTTAGTGAGGCCCTGCTTCAAACTAAAAATAAAATAGGACTTGGGGTGTAGCTCAGATGTAGAGTGTCCCTGGGTACATTCTGCAGTGCCAGAAAAAAAAATTGTTCTAACAATAAATTTTCTACCTTAGGAAAGAAAATGCAATCATACATGGTATAATATCACAGAGTAAATTAAAGTGTAAGTCAATCAATCTATATGGAGATTAGTTGGATTATTATTTTTTTACTGTGATTTCAATTCTTATTGAAGAAAAATTTCAGGAGTCCTGGAATCTCGGCACAGTTTAAGCCAACATGAGAATTTGATTCCTCCCACTACTCTCCTAGTGCTTCTTTTTTTTTAACTGCATAAAGTCCCCCAAAAGTGAGCATGTCATGTCAGGTTTATTTTTTACGATTTTCTTTTTTTCTCACATATTTAATACAGGTATCAAAAGTTACCTTAGTTTTTAAAATATGATTTTATGTTCTCTTTCATGTATATTCTTATAGAATAATCTTGGTCAAATACTTCTGGTACAAGTAGAAAAGAATAAATTTCCCTGTTTTGATCCAAATACCCATGATCACTGTATTTTTAAGCATTTTATGATAATGATGATGATGATGGTGGTGGTGATGGTGATGATGATGGTGATGATTTGGTACTAGAGATTGAGGTCAGAGCATCACACATTCTAGAAAAAACATTTTATATTCCCAGCTTCAAACAATTTTTTTTTACATTAGAAGTTTATCCATTTTGCATGAACTAAATCTCTTTTCATTATAACTACATTTTCTCTAAGTAAATAATTAAATATTTTCCCTGTGTAAATAGTTGTCTGAATGAAAAAAAAAATGTTTGATTTTTTAAAAGTTAGAAGAAATTGTAACATCCTCATATTTATACCTTAAAAATACACACTCTGGGTCTATATGATATTAACATGTCACTCAAATTTCAAGGAATAGATATTTAAATATTAGGTATCTTATTTTAAAATTTAGAAAATCTTTAAAGATTCCAGCAGCAAAATTTACAGTAGCAGAGCTGATATGTAATGAGTAAATGACAACAGAAAATAAAAAAAGACTCTATAGACAAATCCAATGAAGAATACAAATATAATTTCCTGATTGATATCAAATAACCAAATTCAATAATATATGTTGTAAAATATACATTCAAAGAAAGAACATCAATTTCATTATTTGGAAACATTTACTGATCACTTACTTTGTGCCCAATGAATATCAGCTCTTGGAGACAGGTCAGTGGATAAAATACATATAGCTATCCATCTTTATTAAGCTTAAATTATAATGTGAAAGAAAAAAAGTAATCGAAGTAGAAACTTTGAAATAGGTGTCTCATGATACAGATTGAATTTTTAGTTACATACTGTGGTTGCTGTGTGGAGACTGGACTAAATAAAGGACAGAAGTTTGACCAAGATAGAATATGGCTATCCTGTAATCCTTAATTTTCCAGAAATAAAAATTTGTGATAATCCTTATCATTTCCCTAGGAAATTTCTGCAGTAGACCTTTGGCCTTCTGAAGCAAGTAGTATAGTTACTGAACAACGGTGAAGGTTTAAAAGTGAATTTGAAAACACCATTGGGAATTACTGCAGTTTAAAAATATAGCTGACAGAATTTCTATGCATGACGACAGATGTGAAAATGCGTGTGTGTATGTGTGTGTGTGTGTGTGCATGTGTATGAGAGAGAGAGAGAGAGAAAGAGAGAGAGAGAGAGAGAGAGAGAGAGAGAGAGAGAGAGAGAGAGAGAGAGAGAGATGTGAAGTCAGCTATATTGGGTGAAGTATGTCCCATTAAGTTTCAGGAAATAGCAACACTGAGTAAGTATGGATAAGAAAGATAAGAACTCCCACTCATGAGCCTTATAGTTTTCTAACATTGAGAAATTAGTAAAGATGAGGAACCAGCAAAAAGGAAAAAGGTATTTATTGGAACTACTGAGGCAAAGCAAGTTAAAAGTGACATTCTTGATTTCTATCAAAGAAGGTGTTACAAAAAGAGGGACAGATTAACTATGTGAAGTGCAGCTGATATATAAATTAAGCAAAAAATTATGCTTCAATTAATAATTTAATCACATGGATTCCATTTGTACTTCAATTGAATGAATTGCTTTGGGAATAAATAGGTGGAATAAAAACATTGGCTGCTCAAATGGAACATGATGTCTGTTTTTTTTGTTGTTGTTGTTTTGTTTTGTTTTGCAGTATCGATTGGGAATTAGACAAGTGGCTTCACACATGCTAGACAAGCATTCTACCCCCAATCTGCATCCTCAGTATTTCTGGGTTCTTAAGGGTTATTTGAAACTGTACAATAGTAATAGATTGTATGAATTGCAATTCTGGGTCCATGACACACTCTAAGCATGTACATACACATATCCTACTTTTATTTTGCTGACTAATCTATTTACTACCTTTTAAGAATCTTAAAGGCACATACAAAATCACCTCCTATTTGTTGACAAGAATTAAAAATATTGGTATTAGAGATTGTGGAAGTGAATGTGGTTTAAAATACTATTATATACTATTGACAAGAAATTAAGATGGTGAAATGCTTTGGGAAAACTGACAATACCTCCTGTATTTCAACTTTCAGATAGCAAACACTCAGGTTTTTAATATTTTATTATATTTCCAAGAGAAAAGCAAGAGATCTCTATTAAAATATCCACTGCAATGAAAATTGCAAATAATAATCCAAACATACACTGTCATAAAAGTGAGTGAATAGGCAATGCTATATTCACCAAATAAAATATCATATAGATCAATAAAAAGAATAAATAACAGTAATACAGAAAAATATGCATGGAACTTACTAATGTAAGAGTAAGTGAAAAATATAATTCTTAGAGAATTATATATAGTATAATTTTTCATAATTGAAAAATATAATTCTTAGAGATTTATATATAGTATAACTTTTCATAAAGTTAAGAATACTCCTTTATGTTAAATAAATAAAAAAAGCATTATAAATATAGCAGGAAAATATATAAAATTGAGACATACTTTATAGAATTCAAAGCAAATAGAATAAATAATTTGAAAAAGAATTATAACTATAAGAATAGGGTAAGTAGAGTATTTTTGGTGTTGGGGACACAAATGCCTAAATATGAGTTTTTATCAAGGATTTAGATTTTGCTCGAAGTAATTGTTTAGCTTTTAACCAAGAGACAATAACCCAGAAGGGAATATTGCCAATTTCTAAGTTAAGAATAAGTCTCCCCAATCAAGTAATTATTAACCTTTAAATGATGATATTCTTGATTCTTTATATATATAACTAGTACCTAAAAAATTATCATATACAAAATAGAATTCACTATTTTCACATCCAATTATGCTCACCTCAGCCCTAAGAAATAAATTCTGCCAATCAAGAAACCTTGCCTCAGTGTGTTTGAGTTTCTATAACACGTTGTCAGATACTCTGTGGCTTATGAACAATTTTTTTTTCCCACATCTGTGGAAGCTAGAAAGTACAAGATCAAGGCAGAAGCAAATTTAGTGACTGTTGGAAGCCTACTTCTTGACCCACTGATGTCCTATTTTTCCTGTGTCCTCATCTTTCAGAAGTGGGGAATACATTCTCTGTGACAATCATCTACTTCATGAGGATGCCACCTAAGCAGTTCCCAAATTCCCATCCTTAAATACCATCATATCATGGATTAGAATTTTATCACACAAATGTCGGGGACACAAACATTCAATCCTTAGCAAACCTTACTGGTTAACACAGTCCCCTTGACTCACTCTTTCATGTTGTACGCGAAGCCCACTGTCAAATACTCCTTGTAATGCAATGTGTCTTCTTAGATAATTACAATAACCGTCCTACTTATTTTCCCATTATCTTTATCTTCACATAATCTAATTTCAATAAAGTAGTCATGGTGTTTCTATAAAGGCATTTTAGGGTGTGATTTCTGTACTTAAAACTCTAGAGAGATATACAATCTTTTCGTAATCTGGCTCCCCATTTTGCCTCTCTGCTCATACTTTTCAATCCTTCTCATACCTCTGTTCCTCCAAATTGTCTTCCTACAATACTCCAGTCATGGCGACTGATATAGATGTTCGCTGAACTCACCAAGAGCACGCTATTCTCAAGGCATTTAAAGTCACTATTTTCTCTGCTAACTCTCTTCATTCAAATATATGTGGCTTCTTCCACGGTGTCCATCAATTCAAATGTCACCTTGTCAGAAAGGTCTTTCTGAACCACCCTACATAAAGTAATCACTGTGGATGCCTCAATTATTTACATTAGCAATTTTGCCTCTGTTTGCAGCATTTGCTACATTCCAGCTCTTGAATTTATTTTTAAATTTACCACTCTCTGAAAGCACAGGATATATTTTATGTCAATTCTACGCCAGTGCCTGAAAAAAATAGTATTTTGCAGCTTTCAAGGGATTATTTGTAGAAAATGTAATGAATAGCTTAAAATAATTTGTCCTTAAAATCCTTAAACTTTATAGGATACACATATAAATAGTATATTATTTCAGAGAACAATGATAATATTTCTTATGTAGAAAGTTATTTCAGTCTCATCTGAAATGATTTTTGGACATGTGACTTATTGTAATATATAGAGACTTTCATATAATTTTGTTTATATGAAAATGTTTACTATTAATACACACTTTTTAGATTTAAACAGTTTGATCTTGTTGCCATAAAAAAATCTGAGCCTCTTAAGAACAAGAATCTGAATTTTACTTAACTTTTTAACCAATGAATCTTAATAAAATATATCATATATATTATTGTTTAATACATAAACAGACACATTGAGAGAAGCAAGGAACCCTTCACTCTGCCATAGTCACATCATCTTTCTACCTAGTGGTCAGACTATCCAAAGCAAATTGACTGTAAGTTTGACATTACTCTAGGTAGTAAAGTTATGTTCCTGGAATAAAATAAACGCAGGGAGCATTTAAACATATGCATTTCTGTTATTTCTCGCTGATGTCCAATGTGGATAGATAAAGAGAAGGATCAGAAACAAACTTTTTATTCTTACTCTCTTGGTCTTTGGTAAAACTACTGGCTTGATTATCAAGGTTAAAAATAGAACTACTATTAATAGCACAATGTTCAAGCTGAAGAATATTATTCGTAATGATTGATCAGAGAAGAGGGAAGGAACAGACAAAAAGAATCTCTGTAGCTTGGGAAAGAAGCCAAAGCACACTCAGGACAGCACAGTTATTCTCACGACTGGGTGGAACCAGAAGGTTTGTTACCTAAATGAATATATAAATAGCAGTTTGCATAAAATAGCTTAATTGTAATTTTAAAATATGGGCTTGGATTTAGTTCTAGAATATTTTGTAATTAAATTGAATTTTTAATTTTTATCTGCATAATTATTTAAGTTATTTTTGTGACTAAAGTGAACATCAAAATAACGTCCAAGTAAAATTTAAATGCAACCATATTTTTACCCTACAAGAGAAAAATGCAAAAAGAAGACATAGTTTACTCAAATATCTGGCATACAACAAATTAAGCACCAACTTTTTTATTTCAACCTGACAGAAACAGCATAAGGAGTCAAAAGGGGAAATTATGAAATTATGCGGAATTTGTAATTTGGATACAATCATTTGTCTTCCCCCCCCCCCAGCAGCTCTAGTAATGAGTTTCTTTTTGGAATAATTTAATTCATTAATTATGTGTGATCCCAATCATGAAAAAATAGGTTTTTATAGATAATAGAATGGGGAAAATCTAACTTTGTAATATATAGATATTAAGCATTTTCTAAACATCTTCTGCAGACACTAACCATTCAACATATGATATCTTAGAGAATGAAATTACATATTTCTATCTTTTATTTTGCTTGTAAATACTATGTTACAGAAGAAGACTTGGTTCACAGGATGGATAACAAAATGTGTTAAATTTCTCACCACATTTCTATCAAAAATTGCCAAACAAAATGAAAAATAAATTATTGATTCCACTCATTACATCTGCCAAGTTGACAATAAAAATGACATGCTGCATTGGATGACATTTGTTCTTTTCCCAGGAAATGTTATCCTCAAAACCATTTTGAATATTTACATTATAAAAATATAGAATAAATCAGTATTATTCAACTGAAAGTGATATAGAATAATGAGAAACAGTATGTGCAATCTTCTCAAGCAGCAGGATAGCAATTTGTTTTTAACCAAATGTATTCAAATAATGCAAACGAGAAATTTGAAATTTTGCCTACTCAATCATTTGGCACACTTAAAGTATCTTTATTGAGGCATATTTGACATCCAATAAACTTTACACTGTTAAATTAAATAATCAGGAGGAGGTCATTGACTTAAGGCTGTCTCCATACTTGGAGTTCCTTGATAACAAACCACAACTAACATATTATTGTGTTTTTGCTAACAATTAGCCAGGTATCACAAATAGCCAACCTTCCACCGACTGTAGGCAGTCAGTTGCTCAGACCATGCCCAGAAAAAGGCCACGTCTCATTAGGACTGACTCAAGGTAAATGCCTAGCTACAGACAACCAGGCAATTTCTCCATTTATAGGCAAACCTAGGTATTGTAGGTTCAGTTCCCCATCACCCCAGTAAACTAAATAAATAACTTGAAATTTTGGCTTTCCAATGCATATAAAAGTATATTTATATACACTGTAGCCTTTTACATGTGCAATAATATTATATCTGAAAAATATACTTTATTGTTAAAATCTGATAATCATCAACTAAGTCAAAACAAAACAAAACAAAAAAAAATGGCCATATCTGCAAGTCACAGAAAAGTGCAATAAAAGAATGCATGCATCTGGGCGTGGTGGAGCGCTCTTGTAATTCCAGTAGTTGGGAGGCTAAAACAGGAGGATCTGGGTTTGCAGCCAGCCTCAGCTACTTAGTGAGATCCTCCTCAATTTAGTGAGACCCTGTTTCAAAATAAAAAAATATAACTGAGGATGTAGCTAGGAGGTAGAATGGCCCTCTGGGTTCAATCCCCAGGACCACAATAAATAAATAAATAAATAAATAAATAAATAAATAAATAAATAAATAAATAAATAAATAAATAAATAAATAAACAGGGTCTTTCTCGTTTGCTGAGAGTCTTGCTAAATTTCTAAGGCTGGTCTTGAATGTATGATCCTCCTGTCTCAGCCTCCCGACTACTGGGATTACAGGCATGCACCACCACCACATGCTTTTTCCTCTTTTGATGATTCACTCTTGGGAAGATCCAACTGGAACTGAGGGCCCTGTCTATCCAGCTACCAATACACTGATTCCCTTGACCCAGTCAACTACAAGGAATTGGATACTGCCATCTACCACACAAGGTTACTTAGAAGCAAATCTTCCCTCAGGACAGCTTTGAGGTGACCACAGCACTGGGTACCACCTTACTTCCTTCCAAGTGGGAGAATAACCAAGTCTAATAACCAAGCTAATCTACATCAAGAGACATGTTTCAAGCTTCTGGTCCCTGTGGTAATGTGTTAAAGAGTACAAGATCACTAGTACAACAGTCAAGACAATGAACATATTTATAACCACCAAACCTTCTTCAGGAAATTTTATATCTTACTCCTTGCCACTCCTAATACCCACCATATTGTGGTAGCTACTGGCTTGCTTTCTATCACTATAGAAATTTCAAAAAATTCTTGTAGAGCTGGCATTCTAGAACCCTTTTCTGAAATGACCTCTTTCATTTAAGACAATAATTTTGAAATTTATCCACATTGCTGTTACATTCTTTACTGAAATGCTTTTTTTTCAAATATTTTGCCCACTTGATAGGTTACTTGTGTTCTTGTTTTGAGTTTTAAGAATTCTTCATGTACTTTGAATACAAGTCATTTAAAAATATGTTATTTGCAAATATCTTGTCTGAGTTTGTGGTTTGTTTTTCATTCTAGTCACAATGTGCTTTCAAACATCTGGATGTTTAATTTGATGAGATCTCAATTTATTATTTCTTTATGGATCACATGTTATTATTATAATTAAAAAAATCTTAGCCCAAATTAACAAATATTTTATCTTATGCTTTTATCAAAAATTTTATAAACTTATGTTTTATATTGAGAATCATAATTCATTTTGAGTTGATTTCTATATATACTTGGAGGGGCATTCTACCTCCAAGTTATACCTCCAGCCTTGTTTTTGGCTTTTTTTTTTTTTTTGCAGTAATGGGGATGGAACCTGGGGGCATTCTACCTCCAAGTCACAGCCCCAGCCCTATTTTCTTATTCTTTATTTTGAAACAGGGTCTCCCTAAATTGTAGAGGACCTCACTAAGCAGCTGAAGCTGGCAGCAAACACAGATCCTCCACTCTCAGCCTCTCAAATGCTGGGATTACAGGTGTGTGCCACCACGTCTGTCCAGCCTTGTTTTTTTATTATTTGTTTTGAAACAGGATCTCACTAAGTTGCTGAGAGTCTCCCTAACCTTCTACATTGCTGAAGTTGATCCTGAACCTGCCATCCTCTGGTCTCAGCTCCCAAGTACTGGGATTACAGATATTCACCACCATGACTGGATGGAAGTGAATTACATTTGATGAACCACAATTGCTTATGTTTTCATCAACTGATGGACATTTATATTTTTCCTTGATTTTTGGCTCGTATGAATAAACTGTTGTGAACATTCAAGTCTCTATATGGAAATATGCCTTTATTTATTCTGAATAATTAGTATGCTTTATATGTTCCTATCACCAGGATTTTTAACTTTTAAGAAACTGCCAAATTGTTTTCTAAATGATTGTAATATTTTATATTCTAATAAACAGGGGAGTTCCAGTGACTGTATACTTAGGGTGTATAACCTGAAGTTTTGATATACCTATGTGATTCATAATCCCTCACGCTACTTAACATATTGGTCACCTGACTTTATCATAAATTTATTCTTTACTTTATTCTTATGTTGAAAACACTTAAGATTTATCATTTTGATAAATTTAAAGTATATGGTTTTATGGTATATACTATAGTCATGCTGTTGTATATTCGATCATCAGAATTTATTCATCTTGCATATGTAAAACTTTGTACATTTTATCATATTCCCAGTCTCTAGTCAATATTCTATTCTCTATTTCTATGAATTTGACTATTTTAGATTTCACATGTAAGTGAGATGATGAAGCACTTATCTTTTATGGCTGCCTTTTTAATATTAATAACCATAATGAGCAGTGTTGGTTTACTGACTCATATATTATGTGAAGATTTTTCCATTTTATTTTCTTAATAATCTTAGAAAATGCATTGATTCTTTTGAATATACCTATTTTCATTTGCACAATGTATTTGAAATTTATTGACCAAAAAAACAATGTGATATTATCAATATTCAAAACTATTTTTCTGAACTAAGCATAAACATCCATTATAAATGAAATTATATGGTTTATATGAGTTTTTTCTCCCCAATTTAATACAAGGTTGATGTTTTGAAGCTGATGGCATCCTAGAATCAACCAACAAATATTTTAATAGTAAGATTATTCCACTAATTTCTCAATTAATTTTTAAATCACATTTTTTGGTGGTACTGTGGATTAATTCCAGAGGCACTCTACCTTCTAGCTACACCTCTAGTCCAATTTTATTTCTTACTTGGAAACAGGGTCTTGCTAGGTTGATGAGAGTCTCACTACTTGCTGAGGCTGTCGTTGAACCTGCAATCCTATTGTCTCAGCCTCCCAAGTCCTGGAATTACAGATGTGAGCCACCACGCCTATGTTTCTCTATTAATATTAAAAGATTAAAATTTCACAGTCAGATTTTTATAAAATTTTATCTAAAATCTTGATTCACAATAAGAATCTGCCATACATTACTAAAAAAGTAACACTTTATGTTTTAGTCTTTTATGAATTATCTTAAAAAAATCTTTCTCTCTTCCTCTCTCTCTCTTTCACACACACACACACACACACACACACACACACACACACACACACACACCCTACCAGTTTGTTGAAGCTGAGGTATATCCAGAGCTCTGGCTTGATTACTAGACACATCTTGCTTTAGGACTTTATAATTGTAAACAATATGGTCCATGAAAACACCAGAGAAGCAACAGCAGTAACAACAACAACAAAAAGACCCATAAAAATATTTTATAACAAATGGAGAAATTTTACAGTTTTGCTAGTAATTATATATGGAATAGTGTAACAGAGTAAACATAAACAAGGAGTACAACCACTTAAGATCATATATATGTTTGGTTCTTGAAGTTGCTATCTATGACAGGGAACTTTGTTTACAATGGAAGTACATTTTTATCTATTTTATTTTCTATTAGTTATGAGATAAAATAATTTGACAGCAATAAAAGTCATACTTCTTGAAGAATGACTCTTTTCTTGACTATTTAACATAATGAAGCATAATAGAGTTTTCTTTCCCACTAAATCAAAGTTGACACTATGCTATATAAAAACTCGTATTATTAGATTTTTAAAATAATTCAACTTGTGCTTACAATTTAGATAAAAATTAATCAATGTACAAAAATATGACACCACCTCTTCTTTTTCATCTTTTTTCTCAGAACATAGGCAGTTTTCTTCTCTCCAACTCTCTTCTTCCAGGCTTTTGACTCTTTGGTTAGTAGTTTTTAATTTAATTTTTCGATTCTGAGGATTGAAACAAGGAACATTCTACATTTGGGATACACCCCCAGCCCTATTTTTTTTTCCTCTTTGGAAACAAATTCTCACTAAGTTGCTGAGAGCCTCACTAAGTTGACGGGGCTGGCCTGGAACCTGTGATCCTCCTGTCTTAGCCTCCCAAGTATTTGGATTACAAGTGTGTGCTACCACATCCAGCTTTGATTATTTTGTTAGTTTTGCTCATTTCCAATCTTTGTATTGTGCAAAACAAATATATGTTCGAACTACAGATATAGAAAGAAGTGAAATATGTTCAATCATTTTAATAAACAATTCCTTCTCAATTTGTTTTTTTATTTTCTTTTATAATTGAATGTTTCATATATAAATGTGTATGTATATATACATATATATATTTCAAAATCTGATTTGTCGTATAATTGCAGAATCACCCAAAATTCTTATGATAAATACAGATACATTGGCACAAACTTAGACTAACAGAATTAAAGTTTCAAGGCAAAGAAATCCAATAATATGCATCATATGCATTGAATGACTTTCTTGGGTGCTTCTGACATGATATGGGACCCAAGTTGAGGATGCACAGGAAAATATTTCACTTCCCACCAAACAAGCAAGGGAAATGTTGCAGAGAAGGCAATACAAAAAGATAAAAAGTCTGAATGATTGGATGAAAGTGATAAAATGGAAAGATTTTGTCAAATACAAGATAATAATTTAATTGGGCAGGCAGATGTTCAACAGAAAATAAACTTACTGTAGATAGGGAGTTTCAGTTTCATTGAGTTACAGGAAATTAAAAATATAGTCCTTTCAGTGATCAGCACTGAGTGACCTGTGCTCTTTGACCACCTTTCCCAAACTTATTTTTTACAGTTTATTTCTGTTAAGCTGCCTTCTGTTATTCTACTTAGGGTGTAGTATGAAATTGTTTATTATTTATTTATTTATTTATTTATCAAAATCATTCTGCCTGGAATGCACTTTCAATTTGCTTAGTCTGTTTTTCTTGTCGTGTATGTGTGTGTGTGTGTGTGTGTGTGTGTGTGTGTGTGTGTGTGTGTGTGATGCTAGGGCTTGAATATAGGGTCATTCTGCTTTCAGCTATACACCCAGCCCTTTTTATTTTTTGTTCTGAACGAGGTTCTCACTAGGTTGCTTAGAGTCCAGCTACATTGCTGAGGCCTCCAGCCTGCAATCCTCCTATCTTAGCCTCCCAAGTACTGGGATTACAGACATGTACTACCATGCCAGGCTCCTCTTGTCTTTTGTCTAACCCATATTGGGTTACTTTTATTATAATGCTTTTAAAAAAAACTGTATTGGTGCATTGTAATCACACATCATAATTAAATTCAGAGTGATAGAGACATACATGTACACAGAACTTGGTGAGCCCCTTCCCCTTCTCCTTACATGATATTGAGATTGGCATTGATAATGTTGTATATGCAATAGTGTCCACTGAAGTGTTTCCTTCATCAAGTCTCCCTCCCCCCACTTCCTTCCATCTCCTAAGCCCCCAAAACTTCACTGGGGTTCTTTCTCCTTTTTCTGGAGTCCCTTTTGTATCCCAATTCCTCCTTAATTTTCACATAGGAGTGAAAACATGTTATGCTTCATTTTTTCTGACTGACCAATTTCACTTAGTATAATATTCTCTAGTTCCATCTTTACAGTACTTTTTGACCACTCATACTTACCTATTAGCCTCAATTCTGTGCCTGTATCAATTGATATTCTTACTGCATTACCTTTAACTGGTACTTTATTACATATTTTATCCTTTGATATAAAATGAGCTCTGCGCAGCCCTCATTTCAAGTTGTGTGTATTGTCTCAGGTTTGATAAGATATAACAAATATTTGCTAACCACTGAATGACACAAGATAACAAGAGCAATTAATTTTTATAGAACAATACTTACTGATAGACAAACTCACTAAAGACACCAAGGAGACCTAAGTGAATGTCATTTGGGATCCAAGAAAACTTCATTACCATAGTAAATGTTGTTGTTAAATACTAATAAATTGCCTATCAGTCTTCATTATTGCCATTATTTGTTTAGTGTTAAATTATTTCTATGATACATAAAATATTTTCTGATCAACAGCAAAGACAAAAAAATTATAAATTTGTGATTGGTTCGATAGTTTTTGTCTTTATGCAGATTTCTCTTTTGTCGTATGATTTTTTTTTCAGGCTATGAGATTTATTTTTCTCTTGCATTGTTTCTCAATGTGATTTGAGTTTAGTCTCCTGGATTTGGAAATTATTTCCATAAAATCAGTAACACATTTACATACTATCTCTAGTGACAAGAAACTTCTACACATGACTAGTCATGTGTGCTGTGTTGATTTTATTAGCCTCAATTTCAGATCATTTTCTTAGTGTGTGAGTATACACGTTGAAGTCAGTTTTTCTACATAAGATACATTATGGTATTATTCCATAGTTCTAACCTGTATTAAGTAGGGTTAAGTGTCAAAAGTATCAAAATATAATTTATCTTAAATTTTATGGACCAAATAAGTCTCCAGAACTACCATTTATCATATCATTAACTTTCCAGCAACATTTAATGACTCTCCATTATCTGTACATCTATGTATGACATCCATGGCTGTGCAGACAAGCTGCATTCAATTTAACAGAATTGCACTTGTTTACAGGAATATTTTGGTCCAGTGAGACTGGTATTTCTGCCTTTTATATACTCCTTATGTGAGTTCTGCCTCAGATCTTGGCTCCTGTTGCTTTGCTGCTATATTTTACCCCGTGCTTTCAATGATCCAAATCCAAAACATTTTTTATACTCAGTTTTAATTTCCATCATTTCCAACATGGCTCCACATGTAAAATGTCAAGGTGATAAACAAACAAAAAAGCAAGGCAGAATTACCATAAGGTATGGTAAAATTTTAGTGGAATTTGAATGTTCACTAATTCCAATCACAATCACACCAAATACTTTGAAAATGATGATATATACAAATGAGTATTTTATTGTTGAATGTTTCAGGTAATATATAAGTAGTCTATGCTGCTTATAGAAAATTTAGAAATTCAGAAACTTAGAGCATGAAATACCAGCCATATCCTACTGCTATGAGATTATCACTGCTATGGCAAATTCCTTCTAATCATAATGCAAATGGATCTTTAAAACTAATATTGATATTATGTTATACAAGACATTGCATATACAACAAAAAATTTTGTTGATGGTTATTAAATTATGAAGAATTTGGTTATAGGTATTACATAAAACATAAATGAGACAGAAAGAGAGAAAGAGAAAAAGAATTACATAATTCAGATTTTTCTACTTCTCATTTTATCAATAAACATATGGCTCTGAGTGAATATAGATGAAAAATTTGATTCTGCATTTTCTTCAGATGTTCTCATGTCTTATGTGCTTATTGAATAAGATTATAGTTTGAACTGTATGAATTTATTCTGAAGCATGTCCTTAAAGGAAAATATACATACATACATATGTATTTAATTTGTAAGTCAATAAACAACAATCTGTTCTAATGCTAGTGGGTCACCAACCTGTTTGGGGATGATTATATGTTTGAATACAGCATATTATGGATCATTTAAGTTTTTCATTGAAATATTTGACTATATACAATTTTTATCTAATCATTTTAGATTTTATCTCTCATAATATATATTTTTCCAGTGTGTTAACTTGGGGGTTATATTATACTCTAAATTATTTTCTACTTAACATATTTAAAATGAAATTGAGGGTAAACTGCATTCTATTTCATTGTATATATATTCCATATTTAACTCTCTTTAATTCAAGAACTAATTGTTTAATATCTACAAAGTCCTAACTTTTGTGTTAGAAACTGAATTAAAAGAGTGAAAAAAGAAAGACATGGTCTCAGATACCAAGAATTTAACATTGGGTGAATTATTTGTATGTGTAAAAGTGATCATTTTGAGAATTTCTGGAAGTTTTTACACAGAAGGTAAAATAGAAACTTGATGACTGTAATGCTTGTCAAACAGCATAAAAGAAAAGCATACACACACACATACATACATGCACACACATACACACACATGAGAGAGAGAGAGATTGATTTCAAGTTATTCAGAGTACACATTAAAGTTGCAGGAAGTAGTAAAATTCCCCTGCAATCAAATGTCTGAATTTTTTCTCTGCACACGGCTTTTATGGAATAAGAAAAAAATTATTCCTTTAATCTAATTAAGATAAAAGAAGAAAAATAAAATTTAATATTTTAATTCTCCTGAAGAAAGTCTATATAATATTAAGAATACTATGGATTAGCACATGACCTAAAAGAGAAGGTTTAGCTGATAGCATTACTGAGTAAAGAAATGCCCAGCAGAGAGAACATGTCATTTGTTTTGATTCCCTAGCATAGTATAATTTATCCTGAAAATAAAGTTCATAACTTTACAAATTGAGTGTCTTCAGATATAGAGGGACTTGGAGGGAATCACACCGAGTGTTGTGTGCATGTATCCTTGTGTCACATTGAACCTCACTATGGTATATAATTTCAATGCATCAATAAACATATATTAAAATATAGAGAGGGGGAAAAATAATTATGAGGTAGGGCAAAGGACCTGGGAACAGGAAGAATTAAAGCAGCCATCTGCATCCCCCTTTCTTCGAGGTTGGGGGAGGTGGGCAGGCAGGTGAGACACTAATGGGTACCAGAGAATCAGGGCCCTGATTCAAATTAAGAATCAAAAGTGTGAAAAAGTCATTGGTCCCCCAAAACCCAATTCTGAACAATCATTACAGAACAGATAGATAACCTCAAGAAAGTTTAAAAACCCATTCCCCAAGGCCTTTAAAGTCACTCTCTTTCTGGGGACCTCCTTCTTTATTTTTGGGGGGGGATGCTTTGTCCTCTATATTCCTCTAACCCCAAATAAACTTTCATATTTCTATACCCTTTGCTTAGTCCTTGGACTTCATTAATAGAGATCTATTGGACAAGAACCCTAAAACGAAAAGCTATTCTCATTTCTATTACTTCTTTTCTTTAGTTGTCTCAAATTAAAAACTATGTAGTTTATAAAGAAGTTTATATAATGAGTTTTTACTAAAATGACAGCACTTTTTGAGGAACAACATTTTTACTCTCTCATCAATATCAAGTTAGCAGTATCTACTTTCTCTAGAAATAGCATCAATTAAAACATAAGTATTTGGGTATTTAGCTTAATTTCTTAAAGAAATTAGTGAAGCTGTAAGCAAATTATATAAAGTTCATTAGATTTAAACCAAAAAATGGTATTTTGGTATTGTAAGTTAAGAACTAAAGCTTACTGCCCAGAAAAAGGAAGCATTCATTCCTCTCTACACCCATTGAATGCCCCAGAAATACAAATCAAAACTACACTGAGATTCTATCTAACTCCAGTTAGAGTGGCAATCATCAGGAGTACAAACAATAATAAATGCTGGTATGTATTTGGTAAATTAGGAACCTTTATGTTCAATTGGTGAGACTGCAAATGAGTACAAACACTATGGAGATGAATATCGTGATTCTTCAAAAAATTAGGATTGGAACACCAATATAACCTGGCTGAACAACTCTTCAGTATCTTTACAAAGGAATTAAAGTAAAAATAATATAACAATACTTGCATACTCATATTTATAGCACGATAATTCACAATAGTCAAATTATGGAACCAACCTAGGTGTCAGGCAACAGATGAATATATAAAGAAAATGTGGTATACACACCTAATGGAGTTTTATTCAGCCATAAAGAATAACTGAATTATGTCATCTACAAAAAAAAAATAAATGAAACTTGAGAATATCATTCTAAGTGAGGTCAGTCTCAGAAAGTTAGGGGTCATATGCTTTCTCTCTTATGTGGAAGCTAGAGAGAAAATAGGAGAGAAAGGGGACTTCAGATAAATAAGGACTGAGACCAATAACATAGTGGAAAGGGGTTGAGAAAGAAGAAGAGGGGAAAAAGGAGGCTTGAGGAAGAAAACAGGTCAAATAGAGCTATATTCATACATAAAGTTATCAGGACCATTATCATTAACGTGTATTAGGAGACAGTGCAGGTGGAGAATGGGTGGAATGTAGAGGGAAGCACAGTGATTTGTGCACTCATAAATGTATCCCTTTGAATCTCATTATGTTGTATGATTACCAATGCACCAATAACATTATTAATGCTGAAAATGTTAGCAATGATATAGCTCAATTAAAAAAAAAAAGATCAAAACCTGAATAATTAGAATTCTTAGCTTTACGGAAAAGTATTGTCTGCTCCATCAAGTTCTCTCTCAGAAATATTGTGAGATTGCACACTCCCCGCTCTGCAGGAGGTGTTGAATTCCTGGTATGAAAGAGCTATAGTCATTTAAACATTACTATTTAAATAATTTAGCACCAATTCATTTTCCATTGCATACTTTAAAATGTAAGCACAATTCTCATGTAAAAACCATTCTTTTATGAAATCCAGATAAACATAATCCACCACAAGTGTAATGTTTCTTTTAGTTAAAGAAAGAGATTCTGATGTCAAGTCCAAGAGCAATACATTATTGTGTACTAGCAAAATACTTAGCAACCTAATATTTATTAAAGTTTTAACATGTTAAGATTTTGAATAATATTTAAATGATTAGTAGTTTAGTAGCATTTTTTCTTTTTTTTGTAAATGTATTAGAATTTTAAAGTTGCCAAGCTTTACAAGCAACATTAAAAAGCATATATAGCTGAATTAAAGTATCCAAATATATTAGAAATATAGACCTTGGAAAAATGGAGGAACAGTCATATAAAACAATATATGCAAAATAAGAGAGCATCTGAGAGTACTTAAAGTATATAGTCAGCATAGTCTAATGCCTGCTGTAAATAATTTCTTCGTATTAAAATATAAAGTGCTAATGTAAAAAACGTGCATGTTGTATTAGAGAATAATCAACATAATTTTTCTTCTTGAATACTTATTTGTGCCTAGAAAGTTTATTGGTTCTCTCTTTATGTCCACATACCCTTGCTAATTTCTTTTATAGTCTTTTTTTTCTAAAATTATTTCCCTAGGGAGCTAGAGGTAGTTATACTACATGTATCATTTAATATCAAACCATGCAGTACAGTGCTAATTGCATAGAGAATACATTCTGAGTTTCAAGAACATTCGATATTAGGATTGATTGGCTCAAATATGTTTCCCATTAGGTGAAATCATTATTATTTTTTAAAACTATGTCAGTGGAAATGACTTGTCTTCTCAATAAAATAAAACCCACTGTGGAATAGCTATGAGCAAATACATTTTAAAGAATAGAAATTTCATAAAGCAAAGTAGTATTTCTGAGCTTAAGCTATGGATGTAGAAATGGGCAATATATTCATCAAATTCCACTGTGCAAATTATGAGAGTTAGCTTTGTGCAACATGCTTTATAGGCATGGCTGCTGTGTTCTTTCTCCTTTTCCAACTATGAAATCTAGGTGGCAAAACTGGATAATGGTGCACTGGCGGGAGATGCCCTAAAGATTTGTCCCCACAATACAAGGATTAATTACTTCTCCTCTGGCTTATGTTAGAGAGCATAACAACGTAGGAGGCACAGGCCACGAAAACCATCTATTTTTGTATTCTTCATTTAGTGTTTAAAGACAATCTTCATTAAGTGTTTAAAGACAATCTAATATTGACTGAAAAGTCCTGGAATTTTTAGTATTGACATCACAGAAAGTCATACCTCTATCTACTTTGTGTTTACTATAGAAAATTGCTTTCCAGGAAATAGCAGCAGGCATAGTATCAAGAAAGCATTCAAATGGCAATTGCAGCATCACTACAGAGGTTGACAGTGGCACTGTCACATCAGCAGCCACTGTGACGAGGTCTTCACACCAATATAGCCTCTTCCAACGTCACTATCTGCTTCTGAATTCAGTTAGATTTATTTTATACAACTTTACACCATGAATTTCATGTTTCATTTATAATGCTGAACATGGATTGCTAACAAGTCTCTTCACAAAGTTTTCCAGTAAAAGTGGTGAAAATTAAATACTTAGTAATGTGTATTCTTTTAGCAAGGTATCTGCAACTGGAGGAGAGTTCCAGTGCATGGATTTTAGTCTGGTCCAATATTCTTAAATTATACTGAATTTGAAAAAAAAAATGGAAGTTATATCAATCATAATAAGCTGGATAAACTTACATAAAACACTAGATATTGCATATTGTGTCCGATCCTTTAATTGTGTAACTAATCTTACTACCATCATTTCTGTCTTGTCAAATGAGAACTTTGAGGCCCTGAGGACAAACAACAGATGAAAGATAGCTAAAATCTTTAGTTGAGTTGAACTTAATTTTTGAAATCTTATTAAATTTTCTTCTGTATGTGTTATACTGAAGAGAGGGTCTAGAAGTCTACATCTGTTATTGTTTTTGACACTAGGGATTGAACCCAGGGGCAATCTACCTCTAAGCTACACCCTCATCCCTTATTTACTTATTTATTTATTCATTTATTTTTGTGGTATCAGACATTGAACCAAAGGGAATTCTACCACTGAGCTATGGTCCAAACCCCATATTTTGTTTGAAAACAGAGCCTCACTAAGTGGCTGAGAGCCTCACTAAGTTGCTAAGGCTGGCCTAGAGCCTGGGATGTTCATTTCTCAACCTCTCATATACTGGAACTACAAGCATGAGCCACCACATATAGCTATTATTTTGTTTATTTTTTGAAACAGGGTCTACCTATGCTGCTGAAAGACTTGCTGATTTGCTGAGGCCGATCTCCTTTTATCATTCAAGTAAATCATTGCTGTTTTTGCTATTAAATTCTCCACAGTTTTCTTGACCTCAAAATAGAACACATGGTGACATTTAATAATTCCCTATGATGTATTTCTGTGGTCTGTTATCACTTTCCCTACAAAAAGAACTTCATAAACAAATATGAAAATTATATATACATAAATATATATGTAAATTTGTATTTTTTACAAACCACCTATATAAAATAGACTTGAGCCAGGCATGGTTGTGAATGTCTATAATCCCAGTACTTGGGAGGCTGACACAGGAGGGTTGCAGGTTTGAGATCGGCCTCAGCCGATCCATCTGTTGCTGATGCTTATTTAAAAAAAAAATATTTGAAACCCAGCATGGTGGCGCACACTTGTAATCCCAGTACTTTGGAGGCTGAGACAGGGATGATCACAGGCTCATGGCCAGACTCAGCTACTTAGGCCCTCCACAACTTAGTGAGACAAAAACTATGGATAGGTGTGTAGCTCAGAGGTAGAATACCGCTGGGTTCAATCCTTAGTACCACAAACAATAAAAAAGAAAAAAGAAAGCCAAGGGTCATATGTTTTTTGCATATGTGCAAGATAGAAGATAGAAAACAAAAGGGATTTTAGATAAATGAGAGAGGCCATAAAATTTGGAAGAGAATTGGAAGAGGAGAGGAAGGAAAAAAGGATGATTGATAAAGGAAACAATTCAAATAATGCTATGGCCATACATGAAGATCTTACTACCAACCTCATTAATATGCATAGGGAGGAGGGGAAAAAGACTGGAATATGGAGGGAAGCACACCACGTGCTACGTGCACTTATGTTGGTATCACATTGAATCTCACTATGATGCATAATTACAATGCACCAATAAAAGTATATGAAAATTTGCTTTATGAAAAAGATAAAGACTGGGTAAAGAAGATGAAAAATCTAAAGAGGAAAATTTTATCTATTTAAAATAAGGAAATCAAATTCTTAGTAAGAATAAATAGTATTATAAATTTGGGATTAAAGTTGTAGGGTTTCATGGACCTTTTTAAATTTAAAATTTATTTATTTTAACCTTTAAATAAAATTCATTTTAACTGAAAACATAAAATTGCAAATATTATAGGGTCTTATATAATATTTTAGTACATATATACATTGTTGGATTTAATTTTTATTAAGTAGGAAGTTAAGTCATATACCAAGAGTAAAGACAGAGCCAGAAGATTAGAGAGATGAAATTTATGGAAGTTTTTAAATAGTGTTTTGGAAATTTGAAGAACATAATAACTAGAAAAGTAAATTGTGAAACACTACTGAGAGCTTGGGGTGAATCTGCCAGTTATACGATGCTCATTGGAAATGCTGAACATCTTGGATCAATTTTGAAAGGACTGTACATTATTGCTGGGAACATAGGGACCATAAGGGTCAATTCTATTGCTTATAACATAAGGCATAAAGATAGCACTTATGGCCATTTAATCCCTTATCATTGTCCCTAATGCAATTTTGCACTTGAATGATCTTGAGAGAATAGCTGCTCTTTCTACAGAGTATGATGTTTTCCTAATGAACACCTGTGCATGATATAATAAATGATTCATTGAATTGCCCACACCAGAAATCAAATTCTGATCTATGGGAACTATTTTGCAACCAACCAACCTCTACTAAAATATGCATTTTGCTTGCTGTGTGGAACTAAAAGAAAACAGAAATAGAGAAATCTTCTTTTCATTTTTTTTCTCCTCGTGGGGGGGTTAAGTAAGTTAACTAGTCATGAATATTTAATATTATAATTTCATTTACCATTTCATTGCCTGTCCTTTCTCTGGCCATTCTGGTAATCTGAAGCAAAATTCGGTACGTAATTTACTTTACACATAGAAGTAGTAAAAAGAAGTAAATTTGCCAAAATACATTAGCATGGCTTTATGAGAGGGTTTTGCAAACTCTTTTCCCCATAAATAAATGGATCCTAATTTTTACACGAGGTAGAAATCCCCTTCAGAGCATGTTAAAACTGTAGAGTTTGATTACTCTGTAGTTGAAGAACATGAATCTGCATTTTAAATAATCACATCAATTTATTCTGATCAAGTAGTGTTGTAATTCTGTTTTTGGAAAGAGTCCTAAAGAACTATTTAAAATATTTTATGATTGGCCACACTTCATTATTTTGTTTTATTTTATGATATTTTAAATCATATCTATGTGATATAATAAATCAGAAAGTGCCAGAAGAGTTATCAATTCCTCCCTACCCCACTCCAAACCAATTTCAAGACCTTCCTTGGATAAATAGTGCTAATAATGCTATGTGTATCTTTCCATGCTTTTTTTTTTGGCACACATACATTAATTATGTTTTACAAAAGTAGCTATACTTACACTTCCTCTTGGTTTCTATTATTGTAAAACTCAAAATCCATGGCAATTTATACAGATAGGGATAAGCCACAATAACCACCAAATGACTCACTTAACAGAAACATGGAAATGGCAGAAGGAAGACTAAGAAATGCGTGATTAATCAGAGACCTAGAAAATTCTAGTAATCACTGGCTTTTAGGGAAGGATGGCGAAGTCTAGCAGGGAGACATCCAGGCTCTATCTCTCCATAAGGGCAGTGGACAGAAGAATGATTGGTAGGCAATAGGAATATCTAAAAGCAAATCATTTTCAGACAAAGCACTGCACTTTTAAATAAAGAGTTGATATACTATGTAAAATTATCAGTATGAATTCAAAAGGAATAAAAAGATTAGGTGAAAGTGCAGGGTTTAAGAGTAAAGGAAGATCTTAACAAGTACAAAACCATAGTTTACATGCAATGAATAGAACAGAAGACATCTCTAGAATCATGATACTAGAGAACTATCTTAGGAAAAGTTAGCCACCTGTTTCAGTTGGCATTCTTATTGCTATGATCTGAAACACCTGACCACCACAACTTAGAGGAAGGAAATGTATTTGCTCACAGTTCTAGAGATATCAGGGTTTCTATCCATGTTAGAGCTGGCAAAGTCTGTGGAACACAGGTCATGGTGTCAAGAAGTGGAAAGAGTAGGAGCAGAAGGACTCTGCTCTCAAATCATGGAGGCCAGAAACAGAAAAACAAGTGAGGAAGGAGAGAACCCTCCTCAGCAATCAAGCACTACCTCCAACATGGTTTCCTTGTCTCTATAAGGTCTAGTGGGACATTTTAAATCCAAGCCATAGCATCTGACTCTAAAGGTGTGAGTAAGGATCATTATAATAAAGAGGGACTAGGAAAAAAAAAAAAAACACACAATTGAATCTCATATTAGTTATTTTAGGGAGAAAGAGAATAAGAGCAAAAAACTGTTCCAAGAAGCACTGAATCAAATCAGAAAATATGCTCCTCACAAACATGAGAATATTTATTGCAACACAATATTTCAAATGTTTAAAAAAAGATCAGAATTAGAAAAATCAGAATCAGAAAAAAAAATATTGAAGAAGTGAGGTGAAAATTATCAGAAAGAAAAAGAAAAATATTTTTAAAGAGAACAATTAAACCAGTAACCAGAGCCAAAGCTTAACATGAATAAAAAAGTAAATAAAGAAAACTGCAATATAGCAAACAAAACTTAATAAAGGTGTGGCAAACAGTGAACATAGTTTTATATGAAATACAGGTAAATGTTACCTGAAAAAGAGAAAGTACCATGCATATAAACATAGTATTACTCTAATATAAGAAAGCTTCCAATTTTGTAAAGTCTAATCAATATAATTAAAAAAAATAAAGTATGTAGGGACACCCTATAATTTTCTTTTATTTGAGATAAATAAATATTTAATTTTAGCTGGGCGTGGTGGTGCATGCTTGTAATACCAACATTTGGGAGGCTGAGACCTGAGGATCTGGGTTCGCGACCAGCCTCAGCTACCTAGTGAGACCCTACACAACTTAGGGAGACCCTGTTTCAAAATAAAGAATAAAAAATGGGGCTGGGGGTATAGCTTGGAGATAGAATGCCCCTGAGTTCAATCCCCAGTACTGAAATAAATATTTAATTTTTATTTTTGCATTAATATTTTACTTTAATCAAACAGATATTCAAATGTCAGATTTTAATATTATGACTAGAAACATATCAACATACAATTTGGTAGATTCCCACAAGCACACTACATATGTAAAGTATAAGAAAAATACACAGCTAAGAATCTTAGATAATTTAAGAACAAGTATTTTCTTTTTTCCATTACTATCAATGATTAGATATATTTCATATGCCTCATTCTAAGCTTTAACATGAATTTTGGAAGAAAGAAAGTAAAAAGACAGTTACCTATCTGTTATCAACATCATCTGTGTGGTCATTCATTGATTTTTGGAAACAAAAATTTAAAATTGTAGAATATTTGCAGAAAAAAACTGAAATGATAGCACAGAAGTTTTTTATATGCAACTAATAAACATTCTCTAATAAACCACTTACATCAGCGTGGTATTTTTGTCACAATTGTTGAAGTAATCTTGATATATTGTCATTATATATGCCCAAATTTGCTTCAAATTTTCTTAGTTATTACTTAATGCCCTCCTCCTACACATTCCAGTATCCCAATTAGAGTGCCAACTAAAATTTAGCCATTGTGTCTTAGTTTCCATTTTGCTATACTATTTTGTCTGACTTTCCTTGTTTTAGAAAAAAAGAAAACTATGAGACTTCTGAGATACTTATGAAGTAACATATCTTGGGCATAGAATGGAGTTGAATATGCGGATAAAAGACACAGGAGTGCCAGAGATGATTCCTATATTCCTAAAAGTGCAATATATCAAAATGAAATTTTGTTGTTTGGTTGGTTATTTGTTATTACTGGTATTATTTGCTATTATTTGTTTAATTATTTTTCTATGGCTATGGATGTGGTTAATACTTTTGTGTGGTATGTGTGTGTGTGTGTGTGTGTGTGTGTGTGTGTGTTACTAGAAGTTGAACTCAGAGACATTCTAACTCAGAGCTACACCCCCATCCCTTTTTATTTATTTGTTTTTTTGAAACAGGTTTTCACTAGGTTGCCAAGACTCTCACTAACTTCTTAAGGCTGATCTTGAATCTGAGAACCTCCTGTCTCAGCACTCCAAATACTGGGATTAAAGGTGTGTGCCACCATGATCTGCTGGATAATACTTTTGAATTTTAATTAGATTTCAATGAGGTGGTAAGTGCATATACACATATGTATTATATAACATGTAAAATGTACTATTCTTTATTTAAATTTCAGAAATCCTTAATATCTATTAAGTATTAAGGAATACTTAATACCTATTAAGTATTTATTGAGTACATTGATATATTAGACTATTTAAGAGATTTTAGATACATTCTTACTAAATTCATTTTTAATACTAATTGATACTATTTCTTCCAAAATATACATGAGAAATTTAAAAATATATTTACAAATTTGTTCTTCACAATTTGAGAAATGTCCCGGAGCCCTAGAAATTCAAAGCCCTATAAACTCAATTTGTAACCATGACATTGATAAGGAAAGAATAAAACCAATATCCTGACTGTGTGTCAAGGACATGCTCTGTTTCTTCATATCTATTTAGAATATGATAGCACTGGCAATGGACATGATGTATGTATACACATTTATCAATGCCAATCACAATGTCATGCATGAGGGGGTGGGGAACAGAAGGGAGCAGGATGGGAACTTGGGGAGGCTCACTAAGTGCTGTGCACGTGTATGCCTGTCATTTTGAACTTCATCACAATGTATGATTACAATGCACCAATAAAAAAAAAATATGATAGCTCTGATTTTAGCTTTTAATTTTAGAATAACTCAACACCTATGTAGTCTGCTTTAATAAGGGCAGAATGTAGAATTGAAATTAAAGTTTTAATTTGTCATAAATATTTCTATTCTCATAAACATTTTATTGCTTTATTAGCTTCATATAATCTATAAATATTTGAATATAATCTAGCTGTTAGTTCATCTTCCAAATATATTTGTTGTCTAGTAATCTTTAATATTGTCAAAAGTTTTTAAATACCACAGGACTTCTCAAATGTCAAAGATAATATCATCTTAAAAGTCCATTTGGATATTTTTTATGTTTGTACCCAGATTGTTCAAATCATACATATCTACTAAAAACACATTGTTATCCATTATGTTTTAAGATTTATTCACTTTATTTTAACATATTTAATACATTAGTATAATATTTTAAACCTAATAGGTGATTTATTTCAATGGCATATATTTTACTTATAGACATGGGTAGGAGAATCTTTTACTCTCTTCACATTTGCACTCAGTGTTTTGAAGTAATCACATTATTGTGAAACATCTCATGCAATCTTTTGACATTCAGAATATCCGTCTTGAAATATGCTATCAAAATTTAAATTAATAGCAATAATAACTTGGTAAATGCAATTTTGACAAAGGCTTTCTCAAATATCCCTGTAAAAAACACCTGGTAGAATATAAATCATTCATCCTTAAAGCATGTCACAAAGTCTTTTCGGAAAGTAGTAACAATTTTTACTACAAGTATCAATTAAAACATCTCATGAAGCTAATAATAAATAAAGTATTTGAGATCATATTCTCTTCCTCAATATCTACATAGAAAATATCTAACTAGTTATTAAGATACAAATATTAACAGTGGTGGCAATTATCATAGTTCAGAAAATTTAAAAACTCCATCAATATTATTATCAATGAAAGTTACTGTATGTTTGTCTTAATTTTATTCAGATCTTAAATATAAACCATCAGTGTTTTCTAGGATGATTTATAGTGAGGATATGACTTACTTAATGCTACAGGCAAAAAAATTATTTTGGCTTGTCCTCATCATATCAAGGGCTTTAAAGATTAAAAAAAACTTAGTGTGGGAGTGTAAATTATGATATTATAACATTCAATGAATATTCAAAGTGAGAAAATATTAAAAGGTGATTGGATTGTTGTTATTAGACTAGAAAAGATAATATAATATTCAGACCACAATGGAATGAAACTTGAAATCAACTCTAAGAAGACCTAGAGTACCCCATAAACATATGGAAACTAAACGAGGAATGGGCCAGAACCAAAGGAAGAAAAAAAGAAAATCCTATAAACAAATGAAAGCAGAGATACAATGCATCAAAACTTCTGGGACACCTTGAAGGCAGTAACAAGAGGAAAATTCATAGCACTGAGTGCTCACATAAGAAGAACATAAAATCATTGAATACATAACCTAATGATGCATCTCCAAGCCCTTGAAAAACAAAACAGCTTAACCCTAAAACCAGTAGAAGATAGGAAATATTAAAATCAGAGCAGAAATTAATGAAGTAGAGAACAAAAAAAATACAAAAAATCAACAAAACCAAAAGCTGCTTTCTTGAGAAAATAAACAAGAGAGATAAACCACTAGCCAACCTAACCAAAAGAAAAACAGAATCAACCCAAATTACCAAAATAAGAGATGAAAAAAGTGATATTACAGGCCGGGCGTGGTGGCGCATGCTTGTAATCCCAGCATTCAGGAGGCTGAGACAGGAGGATCCGGGTTCGTGGCCAGCCTCAGCTACCTAGTGAGGCACTCCGCAACTTAGTGAGACCTGGTTTCAAAATAAAGAATAAAAAATAGGGCTGGGGGTGGAGCTCGGAGGTAGAATGCCCCTGAGTTCAATCCCCAGTACCACACACACACACACACACACACACACACACACACACACACAAAGTGATATTACAACCCATAGTGTGGAATCCAGAGGATTATCAGAATCTACTTTGAATAACTATACTACAAAAAAATGGAAAATCTAGAAGAATTTGACAAATTTCTAGACACATACAACCTTCCTAAATTGAGTCAAGAAGATATAGAAAACTTAAATCAACCAATAGCAGTCAAAGAGATAGAAGCAGCAATAAAGAGATTACAACCAAACAAAAGCCCAGGACCAGATGGTTTTCCAAAGGAATTTTATAGAACCTTTATAGAAGAGTTAATCCCAATGCACTTCAATGTATTCCATGGAATAGAAAAACAGGAGCCTACCAAATACATTTTATGAAGCCTGCATCACCAAATAAAGACAGCTCAAGAAAAGAAAACTGTAGGCCTATATCATTGATGAACATGGACATAAAACTGCTAAACAAAATACTAGCATTTAAAACAACATTAATAAAATTATACACCATGACCAAGTCAGTTTCAACATACCAAAAACAATCCATGTAATTCACCACATAAGTAGAATCAAAGACAATAATCACATGATCACTTCAATAAATGCTGATAAAGCATTTGATAAAATCCAACACCCATTCATTCTAAAAGCACTACAGAGAATAGAAATAGAAGGAACATATTTCAACATCATAAAGGCAATATAAAATAGGCCTACAGCCAACATCATATTAAATGGGGAAAAACTGCAAGAGTTCCCACTAAAAACAGGAACAAGATGAGGATGTCCATTATCACCACTTCTTTTTAAAATATAGTCCTTGAGACTCTAGCCAGAGCAATAAGACAAGAGAAGGAAATCAAAGGAGTACAAAACAGGAAGGGAAGAACTAAAACTATCCCTATTTGCAGAAGACATCATACTATACTTAGAAGACCCAACAAACTCAACCAAATGACTTATAGAACTGATCAGCAAAATCAACAAAGTGTCTGGATACAAAATCAATCTTAAAACAATCAGAAGCATTATTGTATGCCAATTATAAGTCTGCTGAAAAATAAATTCAGAAAATAATTTCACTCACAATATCACCCTCCAAAATAAAATACCTAGGAATAAATTTAACCAAGAAGGTACAAGACTTCTATAAGAATAATTATAAAACATTGAAAAAAGAAATAGAAAACCTTAGAAGATGGAACTATCTTCCATGTTCTTGGATAGCCAGAATAAATATCTTCAATATATATATATATATATATATATATATATATATATATATATATATATATATATATATATATAT